>CAUYLG010077485.1:0-60856 GCA_963573385.1 Cacajao melanocephalus
GCATTGAATCTATAAATTACTTTGGGCAGTATGGCCATTTTCACAATATTGATTCTTCCTAACCATGAGCATGGAATGTTTTTCCATTTGTCTGTGTCCTCTCTTATTTCCTTGAGCATTGGTGTGTAGTTTTCCTCGAAGAGGTCCTTTACATCCTTTGTTGTATTCCTAGGTATTTTATTCTTTTTGTAGCAATTGTGAATGGGAGTTTGCTTTTGATTTGGTTCTCTTTTAGTCTGTTATTGGTGTATAGGAATGCTTGTGATTTCTACACATTGATTTTGTATCCTGAGACTTTGCTGAAGTTGCTTATCAGTAAGGAGACTTGGGGCTGAGATGATGGGGTCTTCTAAATATTACAATCATGTAATCTGCAAATAGATACAATTTGAGTTTTTCCTTTCCTAATTGAATACCCTTTATTTCTTTTTCTTGCCTGATTCCTCTGGCTAGAACTTCCAATCCTATATTGAATAGGAGTGGTGAGAGGTCATCCTTGTCTAGTGCCGAATTTCAAAGGGAATGCTTCCAGTTTTTGCCCATTCAGTATGATATTGGCTGTGAGTTTGTCATGAATAGCTTTTATTATTTTGAGATACGTTCCATTGATACCTAGTTTATTGAGAGTTTTTAGCATAAAGGGCTGTTGGATTTTGTCAAAGGCCTTCTATCCATCTATTGAGTTAATCACGTGGTTTTTGTCTTTGATTCTGTTTATGTGGTGGATTAGGTTTATAGACTTGTGTATGTTGAACCAGCCTTGCATCCCTGGGATGAAGTCTACTTGATTGTGTTGGATAAGCTTTTTGATGTGCTGTTGTATTTGTTTTGCCAGTATTTTATTGAAGATTTTTTCATCTATGTTCATCATGGATATTGGCCTGAAGTTTTCTTTTCTTGTTGAGTCTCTGCTGGGTGTTGGTATCAGGATGATGTTGGTCTCATAAAATGATTTGAGAAGGACTCCCTCTTTTTGTATTGTTTGGAATAGTTTCAGAAGGAGTGATACCAGCTCCTCTTTGTGCATCTGGTAGAATTTAGCTGTGAACCCATCTGGACCTGGGCTTTTTTTTGGTTGGTAGGCTATTAATTGTTGCCTCAACTTCAGTTCTTGTTATTGATCTATTCAGGGTTTCAACTTCTTCTTGGTTTAGGCTTGGGAGGGTGCAAGTGTCCAGGAATTTATCCATTTCTTCCAGGTTTACTGGTTTATGTGCATAGAGTTGTTTGTAGTAATCGCTGATGGTAGTTTGTATTTCTGTGGATAGGTGGTGATATCCCCTTTATCATTTTTTATTGCATCTATTTGATTCTTCTCTCTTTTCTTTTTTATTAATCCGGCTAGCAGTCTATTTTGTTGATCTTTTCAGAAAATCAGCTCCTGGATTTATTGATTTTTTTGAAGGGTTTTTTGTGTCTCTGTCTCCCTCAGTTCTATTCTGATCTTAGTTGTTTCTTGTCCTCTGCTAGCTTTTGAGTGTTTTTGATCTTGCTCCTCTAGCTCTTGCAATTTTGATGATAGGGTGTTGATTTTAGATCTTTCCTTGCTTCTCATGTGGGCAATTATTGCTATAAATTTCTCTCTAGACACTGCTTTAAATGTGTCTCAGAGATTCTGGTACATTGTGTCTTTGTTCTTGTTGGTTTTGAAGAACATCTTTATTTCTGCCTTTACTTCATTGTTTATCCAGTCAACATTCAAGAGCCAGTTGTTCAGTTTCCATGAAGTTGTGCAGTTCTGAGTTAGTTTCTTAATCCTGAGTTCTGATTTGATTGCACTGTGGTCTGAGAGACTGTTATGATTTCTGTTCTTTTGCATTTGCTGAGGAGTGATTCACTTCCAATTATGTGGTCAGTTTTAGAGTAGGTGTGATGTGGTGCTGAGAAGAACGTATATTCTGTGGATTTGGGGTGGAGAGTTCTGTAGATGCCTATTAGGTTTGCTTGGTCCAGATCTGAGTTCAAGTCCTGGATATCCTTGCTAATTTTCTGTCTCGTTGACCTGTCTAATACTGTCAGTGGAGTATTAATGTCTTCCACTATTATTGTGTGCGAGTCTAAGTCTCTTGGTAGGTTGTTAAGAACTTGCTTTATGTATCTAGGTGCTCCCATATTGGGTGTGTATATATTTAGGATCATTAGCTCTTCTTGTTACATTGATCCTTTTACCATTATGTAATGCCCTTCTCTGTCTCTTTTCATCTTTGTTAGTTTGAAGTCTATTTTATCAGAGACTAGGATTGCAAGTCCTGCTTTTTTTTTTTTTGCTCTCCATTTGCTTTGTAAATCTTCCTCCATCCCTTTATGTTGAGCCTATGTGTGTCCTTTGCACATGAGATGGGTTTCCTGAATACAGCACACTGATGGGTTTTGACTTTTTATCCAATTTGCCAGTTGTGTCTTTTGATTGGGGTATTTAGCCCACTTACATTTAAGGTTAATGTTGTTATATGTGAATTTGATCTTGCCATTATGATGCTAGCTGGTTGTTTTGCCCATTAGTTGTTGCAGTTTCTTCGTTATGGCAATGGTCTTTACCATTTGGTACGTTTTTGGAGTGGCTGGTACTGGTTGTTCCTTTCTATGTTTAGTGCTTCTTTCAGGAGCTTTTGTAAGGCAGGCTTGGTGGTGTTGAAATCTCAGCAGTTGCTTGTCCATAAAGGATTTTATTTCTCCTTTGTTTGTGAAGCTTAGTTTGGCCGGATATGAAATTCTGGGTTGAAAGTTCTTTTCTTTAAGGATGTAGAATATTGGCCCCCACTCTCTTCTGGCTTGTAGGGTTTCTGCCAAGAGATCCACTCTGAGTATGATGGGCTTCCCTTTGTGGGTAACCTGTCCTTTCTCTCTGGCTGCCCTTAGCATTTTTTCCCTTAATTTCAACCCTGGTGAATCTGACGATTATGTGTCTTGGGGTTGGTCTTCTTGAGGAATGTCTTTGTGGTGTTCTCTGTATTTCCTGGACTTGAATGTTGGCCAGCCTTGCTAGGTTGGGGAAGTTCTCCTGGATAATATCCTGAAGAGTGTTTTCCAGCTTGGATTCATTCTCTCCGTCACATTCAGGTACACCTATCAAATGTAGATTAGGTCTTTTCACATATTCCCATATATCTTGGAAGCTTTGTTCATTTCTTTTCACTCTTTTTTCTCTAATCTTGCCTTCTCATTTTATTTCATTGAGGTGATCTTCAATCTCTGATATCCTTTCTTCTGCTTGGTGGATTCGGTGATTGAAACTGCATATGCTTTGCGAAGTTCTTGTGTTGTGTTTTTCATGTCATTTATACTCTTCTGTAAACCGTTTATTCTTGTTAGCATTTTATCTAACCTTTTTTCAAGGTTCTTAGTTTCTTTGCATTGGGTTAGAACATGTTCTTTTAGCTCAGAGAAGTTTGTTGTTACCCACCTTGTGAAGCTTGTTTCTGTTGATTCATCAGACTCATTCTCCATCCAGCTTTGTTCTCTTGCTGGTGAGGAGTTCTGATCCCTTGGAGGAGGAGAGGCATTCTGGGTTTTGGTATTTTCATCCTTTTTGCACTGTTTTTTCCCCATCTTTGTGGATTTATCTACTTGTGGTCTTTGTAGTTGGTGACTTTTGGATGGGGTTTCTGAGTGGATGTCCTTTTTGTTGATGTTGAAGTTATTTCTTTCTGTTGTTTAGTTTTCCTTCTAACAGTCAGGCCCCTCTGCTATAGGACTGCTGGAGGTCCACTCCAGACCCTGAGGATCACCTGCGGGGACTGCAGAACAGTAAGGGTTGCTGCTGTTTTCTTCTTGTTATCTTCATCTCAGAAGGGTACCTGCCAGATGTTAGCCTGAGCTCTCCTTTATGAGATGTCTCTTTGGATATACAGGGGTCGGGGACCTGCTTGAGGAGACAGTCTGTCCCTTATAGGAGCTTAAGTGGTGAACTGGGAGCTCTGTTGTTCCATTCAGAGCTGCTGGGCAGGTACGTTTAAGTCTGCTGCAGCAGAACTCATAACTGCCTTTTTTCTCAGGTGCTCTGTCCTGGGAAGGTGGGCTTTATTTTTAATTTCCTGACACGCTGCTGCCTTTTTTCAGAGATGCCCTGCCCAGCAAGGAGGTAGTCTAGTCACAGTCTGCCAGCAGAGGCTTTGCTGAGCTGCTGTGGGCTCTGCTCAGCTGCTGTGTGAACTTCCTTGTGGTTTTGTTTATAGAGGTATGGTTAGAACTGCCTTGGGAATGGCGGTCTGCCTCAGTAATAGCAGACTGCGTCGGCAATGGCAGACTGCCTCAGTAAAGGCGGATTGCCTCGGTAATGGCAGACTGCCTTGGTAATGGTGGACTTACTTGGTAGTGTGGACCGCCTTGGTAATGGCTGGCACCCTTCCCCCCACCAAGCTGGACTGTCCCAGGTCCAGCTGCACTTGCTGCGAAACTCTCAATCCAGAGCGTTTCAGATTGCTGATCTTTGTGGGGTTGGGACCCGCTGAGCCAGATCACCTGGCTCCCTGTTTCAGCCCCCTTTTTTTCAGTTGAATGGGTGGCTCTGTCTCCCAGGCCTTCCAGGCACCTGTTGAAATGGCTGCCCAGATTTGTGTGAGTTTTTGTGCGGAGACCTGCGGCACTAGGTGAAAGAGTGTGCTGGAAACTCGTGACGCTTTTTAGCCCGGGAATCTTCTGGTCTGTGGGCAGCAATAACTCATTTGGAAATGCTGTGTTTACTCACCCTCTGTGCTGTTCTTGCTGGGAACTGCACTCCAGAGCTGTTCCTATTTGGCCATCTTGGATCTGTTTTTGAATCCCCAAATCATTGAATATGATGAAAACTACACTGAAACCTCCAAAATATGCACCAAAGGGAATTTTACTTACAGCTTGCAGCTAAACTTCTGAAAATCCTTTCCCCCTCTGTCTTTCCCTCTTTCCCCATATCACACATTACAACAGCATGAATACCTTTACCTTCTTTCTCAGACACAACTCCTCCAAAGTCTTCTAAATTCAGTCTACAATTGTTCTTTAAATTTTCAAATGTGTATTAGATTTCTTTTTCACTTTTAAAATATTAATTTTTACTTCACACATCTATACAATTTTATATAACTATATATATAATCAATCTTATTTTTTGTGCAGTGGTTCTTTTCTTCCCCTTGATCTTCTCCTTGTTTTATCTTTTCACTCTCTGTATTAGCTCAGGAGCTGAAAACAATATCCATTTATTATCTCACAGTTTCCTTTGGTCGTGTGTCTGGGCATGGCTTAGCCATGTCATCTGCTCAGTGTCTCACAAGGCTGCAGTCAAGGTGTCATCTGGAGCTGCAGGCCCATCTGAGGCTCAGGGATCCTCTTCTAAACTTGTGTGGTCATTGGCAGAACTCACTCCATACTGGCTGGAGAACTCATGGTGAATAGTTTCTTCAGTGCCACCAGGAACAAGAGTCTCTGCCACTTCTCAGATCTGATCTCAGGGATCACTTGATTAGACTTGTTTCACTCAGGATAATCTCCCTTTTGATAATCTCAAAGTCAAACCTTAATTACATCTGCAAAAATTTACTCTTGCCACATAAGATAATCACAGGCATGACAGCTCATCATATTCACAAGTTCCACCCACACTCAAGGGGAGAGGACTGTACAAGGGTAGAGAGTCATCTTGGATTTTTGCCTAACACATTCTCTACCAATATCAGCCCTGTATTAGTTTCCTTTTCATGCTATAAAAAGCTTCCACAATGTAGTGGCTTAAAACAGAAATTTGTTTTCTTACAGTTCTGGCCCGACTGGATAATTCAGGGTGATCCCCCTATTTAAGATCCTTAACATAATCACACTGCAAAGTCTCTTTTGCAATATAAATTGATATTCACAGGTCCTGGAAATTTGGATGTAGACATTATAAGGAACCAAAATTCATCCCACTTTACCTGCCCCCAACCACTTTAGGTAAATCATGTTTTAATGTTTTTTGTTACTCTTAAATACACGCACATACACATGAACACACACAAACACACTCACATACACATATATATATATATATTCATATACAGGAAGGTTTTGGTCATTATTAAATAAAAATGCATTTGTGTTATATGCACTTTTCTGCATTTCCTTTTCTTACTCAACAAAACTTCATGAAAATTCTTGTTATGTGATTTAATTCTAATTTATTTTTTCAAATTTGCAGCATAACTTTCCTTGAAGTGGATATTTTACCATTTATTCAACCATTCTTTTGCTAATATGTACTCCCTTTGTTTCCAGCTGTGTTTTAATTGTTTCTGTTGTGCACACAATCTGTGATAAACATTCTCTTGCAAAGATATTTTTTATCCTTTATCCTTTATTTCCATGGGTTAGGTTTCCAGGAGTAGAATTGCTAAAGCAGAGCATTAATATTTTTCATTTTACTATATATTGCCAGATTAATTTTTCAAAAAGTCTGTAGTAACTCACATTTTCATCACCCCTGTTTGAGGATCCTTTCCCTTTCACCCCTGCCAATAAGTCCCACTAAGTCTTGTTAGTCTATTTAATGGTTGCTAGTCTGTGTTACTTTATTGAATTTTCATACTTACTAGTATGTGAGCATTTTTCCTATGTTTCATGTACTTATAATTTGGATTTGCTCTTCTATGAACTGACTCTTTTAAATCTTTTTCTGTTGGATTGATCATTTCTTGTCCATTTGTAAGAGCTCTGTGAATATTACTGTATTAGCTGAGGTAGTATTACATTGCCATACAAACACCCAAAATCTCAGTGATTTAACAGAATAGAGGTTTATTGACAATGGGATAGGGATATCTGCTCTACGCAGTTACTCAAAGACCCAGGCTGCTGGGGGCTCTGCCATCTTCAACAGTGGCTCCTTAGGTCACCTTGGGCTGTCATCATGCAGCCAGCAGATAGGGGAATCCAGAAGGTTTCTTGGGCCAGGTCTGGAGGAATGCTCTCACTTCCACTCACATCCCTTTATGCAGCAAGCATGTAGGTGCTTGGCCATACTCTGCGAGAAGGTCGACAAATGTAGTGTATATGTGAGCCCCATGGGGATGGGGTGGAGAGAGAAGAATGGATTACACAGGGGGACCAAGAAACCTTTGGGGGTGAGAGTTACATTCTTTATCTTGATTGTGGTGATAGTTTCATAGGTGTATATGTCAACACTCATCAAATTGTACAATTTAAATATGTGTGGTTTGTTGTATATTGGTCATACATCAATAAAGCTATAAAAATGTGACGGGGGAAAAGGAGTGTCTCTCTTTTCAGGAAAAGAAATATATTTAATGATCAGCAAACCAATCTTTCTCATTATTATCTATGTTTATGAATACTTCCCCCAATTTGCCATTTTTATATAGTCAAATCGGCCTGGGAAGTGGGGGTGGTGTCTGGGTTAGCAAGATTACTTGAGAAAGTCTCCTTTGCCCCTAGAGTTGACTTTCAACTTCTTAGATTTTTCTTGCGAAATTCTTAAGATTAATATTTGACTTTACCTTTTCTTGCTCTTTGACAAATTTTCTGTTCAGTCCATTTTATTTTCTTGTAGTAATATGGAAATTCTGGTATTCTTTTATATCCTGTCAACAGATACCTTCTCAAATCCTATACTCATAGACATTTTTCTCTACTATCTGAAAATAAGCCAGTAATTATTCATACTAGATGAATTCTAAAATAGTTCTGAATACATTTGTTTCCTCCCTTTCCCCTCAGTATTTCCCAGATGAGACCTCAGCAGTGCTGGTGCCCAGCCCCTCTCCACTCCTCAGTATCTGAGATTTGCAGACACCATCTAATACTTTGATTTCCAATGGTACAATTGCCTTCGCAGCGTGCTGCTTCTGTTCTAACACCTCTTGTTTAACACCTATATTACAAATTCCCAGAGAGTCTACCATTAGGTTAACAGCCAATATTTATCAAATCCTTACTTTGTGCCAGGCACAATTGAAGAAGTATACATGTGTTATTTAATCTTTACAACTCTGTCAGGCAGATGAAGAAATTGAAGAACAGAAAACTTAAAGATAAGTTCACATGTCCAGGAAGAGGTAGAGCCAAGATCAGAACCCAAAGGATCACCCTGAGAGTCCACGCCAGTGGTCCATGCACCAGCAGCTTGGACAGCACCTGGGAGTTTTTTAGACATGCAGAATCTCTGATCTTCCTCCTACACCTGCTGAATTGTAATCTGCATTTTTACAAGATCCTCAAATGATTAAATGCACATGAAAGTTGAGAAATGTGGCCGGGTGCGGTGGCTCACGACCGTAATCCCAGCACTTTGGGAGGCCGAGGTGGGCAGATCACAAGGCCAAGAGATCAAGACCATCCTGGCCAATATGGTGAAACCCCATCTCTTCTAAAAATACAAAACTTAGCTGGGCGTGGTGGCACATGCCTGTAGTTCCAGCTACTCTGGAGGCTGAGGCAGGAGAATTGCTTGAACCCAGGAGGCCGAGGTTGCAGTGAGCCCAGATCTTGCCACTGCACTCCAGGCTGGTGACAGAGCAAGATTCCCTCTTTAAAAAAAAAAAAATGTTGAGAAATGCTGCTTTATGCCATGCTGGGGGTTGTGGGCTGCAAGAGATATATGCACTCTGAATTCTGCCATGTCCACAAACAGCTTTGCTGGCTCAGTTGGGTGAGTGAGAGCTTGCCAAGGATGGGGTTCCTGGGCTGCTGCTCTTTCTATTACTCATCTATATAGCTGGTAGGAATATTATTCTTTTTCTGTTGTAGGTAGTGTTTTCCCCTCTGTTCTAGAAGCATGTAAGATTTTCTCTTTATCTTTAGAATTCAAGAATTTTAGCATGCCTTAATGTGTATGTTTTCTCATCAGTCATTCCTGGAGCTTGGTGAGCTCTTTCAGTTTGCAGACTCAGGTTTTTCTTCATTGCTGGGAAATGTTCGTCTCATTTGTTTAATTATCACCTCTCCTCCATCTGTTCCTTTAGCTCCTCTGGAACGACTTCACTCTTTTTTTTTATTTTAATTTTAATTTTATTTATTTATTTTTATTATACTTTAAGTTCTGGGGTACATGTGCAGATCTTGAAGGATTGTTACATAGGTATACACAGGCCATGGTGGTTTGTTGCCTCCATCCCCCCATCACTTACATTAGATATTTCTTCTAATGTTATCCCTCCCTAACCTCCCCACCCCCTGCTATCACTTCCCTGGCCCCCCACCCCCCAACAGACCCCAGTGTGTGATGTTCCCCTCCCTGTGTCCATGTGTTCTCATTCTTCAATACCCACTTATGAGTGAGAACATGCAGTGTTTGGTTTTCTGTTCTTGTGTTAGTTTGCTGAGAGCGATGGTTTCCAGATTCATCCATGTCCCTGCAAAGAACATTAACTCATCCTTTTTTTTACCACTGCATAGTATTCCATGGTGTATATGTGCCACATTTTCTTTATCCAGTCTATCCTTGATGGGCATTTGGGTTGGTTCCAAGTCTTTGCTATTGTAAACAATGCCTCAATGAACATATATGTGCATGTGTTCTTATAATAGAATGATTTATAATCCTTTGGGTATATACCCAGTAATGGGATTGCTGGGTAAAATGGAATTTCTATTTCTAGATCCTTGAGGAACTGCCACACTGTCTTCCACAATGGTTGCACTAATTTACACTCCCACCAGCAGTGTGAAAGTGTTCCTATTTCTCCACATCCTCTCCAGCATCTGTTGTCTCCTGACTTTTTAATGATCTCCATTCTAACTGGCATGAGATGGTATCTCAATGTGGTTTTGATTTATATTTCTCTAATGACCATTGATGATGAGCATTTCTTCATATGTTTGTTGGCCGCATAAATGTCTTCTTTTGAAAAGTGACTGTTCATATCCTTTGCCCGCTTTTTGATGGGGTGATTTGTTTTTTCTTGTAAATTTGTTTTAGTTCTTTGTAGATTCGGGATATTAATCCTTTGTCAGATGGGTAGCTTGTAAAAATTTTTTCCCATTCTGTTGGTTGCTGGTTCACTTTAATGACTGTTTCTTTTGGTGAGAAGCTCTTACGTTTAATTAGATCCCATTTGTCTATTTTGGCTTTTGTTGCCATTGGTTTTCTATTATTTGTTAGTTTGATACCTTTGATGCACCTCCAAGTCTTTCACCCCTTCCCTAAGGATTTTCTTCTCTTTAATTTTTGATCTATATTTTGAAATAATTCTCCAATTTGATTTACCAGACAATTAGTAAATCTCCTTCAATTTATCTGCTGAATTGTTTAGATGGAAAATCACATTTTTAGCTCCAGAAAGTGAGAGAAAGAAAGAGAGAGAGAGAGAGAGTGTGTGTCTGTGTGTGTGTGTGTGTGTGTGTGTGTGTGTGTGTGTTTGATTACTTACATCTCCTGAGTACTCCTTCTGTGATCAATTTTTTATGTGTCTCCTCAGTGTGATTTTACTGGGCATGTGTTCTGGTTGACCTGAGTGGCCTTCCTTTCTTTGTCAGACCATTTTATGGCTCTGTTCATTGCTCTTGTCTGCTTCCTCAGCTCATGACTGGTTGCTGCAGTGGTTTTCAAGACGGCATTCCCACAAGCGTTGGAAGATGGTACAGTCCTTTCTCCTGAAAGGCTGCAGTGAAGAAGCTAGCAGGCTACAGGCCCCTCGGGGTCACCTGTACTCTCATCATCCTGTACTCTTCCAGTCTTGGGAGCAGGGAGGATTCTGCCCACTGGGCCAACTTTCTCTAGGTCTCCTGGGACCAGGGAGATGTGACACACTGATGTGGGATTGAGGGCCACTGATCTCCGAGATCAAGGTCTTCACAGGATTCCTTGCTTTGTGCAAAGCTCCCAGGGGTGGGGACTGTGGGTGGAAATGATTCCCCAGCTGGCTTCCGTAGTCCACAGAGTACAAAATTCTCTTTGCTGGAAATTTTACAGAACTTCATAAAGAGGCTAGATATCTAGAGCCTCATAAAGCTATTTGTCTCAGCAGAGGCAGAATGATTGGAGTTAGGTGTACAGCAGCAGAGAGGAGTCATGTCTTCTCCAGCTTCCCATAATCCCTTTCTGTACTCAGCACTGTTTTTCATGGCAATAACTGGAATAACCTGTGAAAAAGGGGCTGGATAAGTGTGCTATTATAGCACATACATACACAAAATACTGTACAGTTTCTAAAAAGACTGGAGTAAATCTGGTATGCACTGGTGTAGAATTATATCAATGATACATAGTACAGTGGGGGAAAAGAAATTTGAGAACATAAATTCTATGATCCCATTTTAGGAACATTCAATGTTTACGTGTATATACATTAAGACTTTGTGATTGCAAGTTAGAAAAACTGTTTTGATTAGCTTGAGCAAAAAGTAAAATAGTTTTTGGGATGAGTACTGAGATAGCTCATAAATTAATGACAAATTTTAGACTATCAAGATTTAGAAAAGGAAAGGAAAAGACTCAGGGCAACATCTAGGCCTCGGTGGCAGCATTATAAACATCTTCTCTTCTGAGCACTACCATTGAAGTGGCCCCGTGCCTAGCTCCCAGCCCCTCTGATACTCTGTAGGAGAGAGAATCTGATTGTCTTGACTTGGGTCATTTGTCCATTTCTGGATCAGCCAGCATGTTCAAGAATGATAGGAAATATATAGAATATTTTTCAGAGTCTCCAGAGATCTCTCTCTCTGTGTATGTTGGGCCATTCCCAAGGAAAGGAACATTACTAGGTGCCTGGAAGCAAATGCATATGTGTGCACACATGTACACACACATCTACACATACACGTACACACACATGCACACACCCCCCTAAATACTCATCAAACTACTACTTCTATAGGGTTGGAATAAATGTATGGAAAGGATGAAAGGGGCAAATTTTTTCTCTTTTTGCTTGAAACACTTTAATATTCTTAAAATGTTATGGTAAATATTATTAAAACAAAGAAAAAGAAATATTTATTTTGTACTTCGGGTTATAATTGAATACCACCTTCTTTATATGCCCAGATCATTCCAGCTTTGCCCACTGGGGGCCCTTTCAGTTGGCTCCGGTGTCCCTTTGATGAACCCTAACAATGGTCTGGTTTGGTTTCTTCTTTGAGTACTTCCTTACCTCGTAGCACTAGAAGATGCTTTAGGTTCAACTTGTACATTTCCTGCCCCAGTCTTAGAATCACTTATTTCTCCGAGGAGTCCTGGTTCCTTTTATTGGAGAATGGTGTTAGAAATCACAATGTATATCATGGTATCCAAATTTTTGGCTTCTGTGGGCCACGTTGGAAGAAGAATTGTCTTAGGTCACACATAAAATACATTAACACTAATGATAGTTGGTAAGTTAAAAAAAAAAACCTCCTAATGTTTTAAGAAAGTTTATGAATTTGTATTGGGCTGCATTCAAAGCTGTCCTGGGTCACATGCGGACTGCAGGCCACCGGTTGGACAAGCTTCATCTTCATAATGAATGTCCTTTGTAAAGCATAAAAAAAAATTTCTCTAGCTTAATTCGGTTTGTCCCAGGCTGGGCCAATCATCACTTACCAATGTTAGCTAGCTGACTCTCAGCCACCTGGCTTCTTGAACATACACATTTTATAGGAGCTTCTCTCTCCCATTCTTCCCATCAAATGTAGGTTTTTAGAACTTCCATTGGAATAAAGCCTCCTTTAGAACCTGAAGATAGTGAATTAATGAGTAACTTTTGAGAAAACCTAAGGCGTTGAAAACAAAATTGGGCATTACATAGAACCATTTCTATTACCTGTCAAAGATACTGTCAACTTTCTTCAAATTTCCTATAGAGACACAAATGCATCCCACACTTTGCCTGTGATTGTGTGAGAGCAGTTTGATCTCACTAACCAACAGATCTCTGGCACTGTTAATTCTATGACACTTAAAAATGTTGTGTTGAAAGTAAACCCATTAAACAAAATCAAGCAGTGAAAAGTTTAAAGAATAGTCCTTTAAAATGTGACAGGCCAGGCATGGTGGCTCATGCCTGTAATCCCAGTGCCTTTGGAAGCTGTGGTAGGAGGATCACTTGAGGCCAAAAGTTTGAGATTAGCTTAGGCAACATAGCAAGACCTTGTCTCTCCAAAAAAAATAACTTTTTAAAAAATTAGTCAGGTGTGGTGGTGCACACCTATAGTCCTAGCTACTTAAGAGGCTGAGGCAAGTGGATTGCTGGAGCCCAGGAGTTCGAGGCTACAGTGAGCCATGATCATGCCACTGCACCCCAGCCTAGGTAACAGAGCGAGATCCTATCACTAAAAACAAACAAACAAACTGTGGTACTAGATCAGAGATATAAATTCTATTGCAGCGGCCTGGGCCCATCACGCTGTATGCTGTGGTATCTAGCCATCTAGCAGCCCACAGATTACAGAGATCCTTATGGAACTTTTCCTGTGAAACCACACAAACTTTTACTTCCTATGTCAATCCAGACTATCTTTCTTTTCACATAAGCTGCTCCTTTTGCTCCTTTGCCCTCCCTCTGCCCCCACCAGGCCTTCCCTGTCACTTTCTCGTGTTACCCCCAGTCCTTCTCATGTTACTTAGTCCACTTGGTGGAGCCGTCTTTGATTTGCCCCACAGCCTCTTTCTCTTATTTTGATATGCCCTCAGTTTCTACTTCTTTCATGGAACTTAAACAGATGAAATAAAATTAGGAAATACAGTTTCAGCAAGAATCACTCATATTTTTGTTTGACTCAAATTGTAAAAGGAAGAAACACAAGATGGAAATATCTATCCCACCCTCAGTGCAAACTGGTTCCCTCTTTTTTTTTTTTGAGATGGAGTCTCACTCTGTCACCCAGGCTGGAGTGCAGTAGTGCAATCTAGGCTCATTGCAGCCTCTGCCTCCCAGGTTCCAGCAATTCTCCTACCTTAGCCTCCTGAGTAGCTGGGATTACAGGCACCCGCCACCATGTCTGGCTAATTATTTGTATTTTAGTAGAGATGGGGTTTCACCATGTTGGCCAGGCTGGTCTTGAGCTTCTAACCTCAAGTGATCTACCATCTCAGCTTCCCAAAGTGCTGAGATTTTAGGCATGAGCCAACACACCTGGACTGGTTCCTTTTTATTTAAAAAAAGTCAAAATTTAAGCAGGTAGAAGATATGCATAAAGGAAAATATATGGGCTGTGAAGTCAGCAGAACTGGATTCGAATCCTGGCCCAACCATTCACTAACTATGGGATCTTAGGCAAGTTGTATAACTCCCTGAAGCTAATGTTTCATATCTGTAAATAAAATAACATGTAATATATCTCACTTATAAAATAATGTTATTATATTGGAAGTGTTACCATCCCATCTCACAGAGTGGCTACACAGTTGATCACTTAGGTCACATAGTAAATGCTAGTTCCTTTCCCCTTCTTCTTCCTAATAAAGTTTGCATGGGAGAAAATTTCCCAAAAGTTTACCCAATTTTTGTTACTACCGTGCAGCCAAGTATTACTTTCTAGTCTGTTAAGCAGGAGTCACAGAATGCTAAAAGTGTTCATTTTATGGATGAGGAAAGTGTGACCCATAGGGGTGCAGTGATTTCCCCAAGGTCAAGCTACAGAAGACAAGGATTCAATCCCACAAGGCTTCCAGTTCATTGGTGGAATATTTGCTGAAGATCTACCATGTGTCACATGCCACATTAGCCACCAGGAATGTAAAACTGGGAAAGGTATGGAGTTCAGAATCTTCTAAGAGAGAGAAATACACTCAGCAAACCATAATATGATGTGATGGGTGCTAATGTTCCTCCTGTTGAAGAAATGTAAAAGCCCAGGGCTGCATCCACACCAGAATATAAATGTGAAAATCAATTGCTTCTGACCAAAGAGGCTGTAAACTGCTTCAGGATGAATCATAATGGAAGGGAAATGACGTAGTTCAGCCTTGCTCCTAACCCTAAAGCCTCATTCAGTCATTCATTTACTCTATCTCCAACAAACGTTTATAGAAGACCTACTATGTGCCCAACACCATGCACAGAATCAGGGATATAAACATAAACATCGTGAGATCGCTGTCTCAGAACTCAGTAATTGAAGAAATGTAAGTGGACAGCTTTCTGGGCCATTAATGTATATACATTTTAAATAAATTTCAGGAGTAATCTGAACTTAAATTTGATGCCTTAAAGCAGGTAAAGTACTACAATTTAAACCTTATTACTTCAAATGTATATCTTCAATATGGAGAAATCCTGTCCTTTGAAAGGCAGGAGGATTTGAAAGGTGATTCTTATAACTTGGTCAAGATTCATATTTATTCTTTGGCTATCATGAATAAGTAGTCTGAATTGCCATGTTGAGAATTGATTTCTAATGCGTGTCAACATCATTGCAGTTGATTTTCAAATCCCAAATCTTTCTCTGACTCTGAATGGAAATAATAGACTTTATTTATATATCTATAATGTTTTCACCAAGTCATACTAACACAATTATCTCACCACTGTTGAAATGCAATAGCAAAGTTATCAAATTAATGTTACAACAAGATCAATATATATTAATGGGGTTTTCTTTGATTTTCCTCGCATCTTCTAAACCATTTTCTCTTAAAATAAGTCAACTTCAAAAATGTGAGGGTGTTAGTGTCAGTACATAACAGAACTGATGGACAAATCAATTTTTGCTCTTTAGCTATATCTGCAGGACCTAGATAAGCATTATGTATTCATTGTTATTTGGAACCAGCTTCATAGAACCTCACTGAAGAGATGTGAGATGCTGTTTTATTTGTATAAATGTCTTCTGGTCCAGGGTTGTGATGGTTAATACTGAGTGCCAACTTGATTGGATTGAGGGATACAAAGTATTGATCCTGGGTGTGTCTATGAGGGTGTTGCCAAAAGAGATTAACATTTGAATTGGTGGGCTGGGAGAGGCAGACCCACCCTTAATCTAGTAGGCACAATCTAATCAGCTTCCAGTGAATATAAAGCAGGCAGAAAAACGTGAAGCGGAGAGACAGGCCTAGCTTCCCAGCCTACATCTTTTTTCCTGTACTGGATGCTTCCTGCCTTCAAATGTCACACTCCAAATTCTTCAGTTGTGGCACTCGGACCAGCTCTCCTTGCTCATTAGCTTGCAGACAGTCTATTGTGGGACCTTGTGATCGTGTAAGTTAATACTTCATAAACTCCCCTTTATAAATATATATATTTATATTTATAAATATATATATTTATATTTATATATAAATATATATATATGTATATCCTATTCTGTCCCTCTAAGAGAACCCTGTCTAATACATGGGTATAGCATACAGAGAAAAGTGTTGCTTTCAAATATTTATAATGACCTCAATTATAATACTTTGAAGAAAGGAAATTGAAAGAATAATAAATATTTTGTTGATGCCTTTCCTCCAAGCCTTGTTAAGGTCTCTCTTCCCCAGAACATCTCTAGTCAAGTCAGAAAGAAGAAGGGCCTATGTTCTTTTATAAATTTCATTTTGCAACATCAAGAGATACGCACTGGATGGTAGAACTGTCAAAACAATTTATGATAGGAAGAACTCCTTTCAGATCACAATGTCTCCATGTGCAGCCGAATCTGAAATTATCCATTCAAGTCATGATGCCTCTCTACCATAAGAAAGTATCACAGCACTCCCTATGCCTGGATTTTAGACCATACGATTTTGATAGAAGAACTGGTGTTCATTAGAAATAATGTCTTTCCCAGGCAGGCTTGATTACAGGAAAACCTTTCTTAAGTAAGTGCTCCAGGGAATGGCAAAAATCAATTGCCCTATAAAAAAGATCTTTCCCTAAAAGTCAAATCCACCCTCACTATAAGGTATAGGCAGTTATTTATATAAATTAGTTCAAAAGTAGTGAGGCACTCTGAAGTTCCTTTTATTCCTTTAATTTGTCAAGACAAAGTCACTTCTTTTTGAGGTTTGTGCGTACCTGCTAAGTAATAAAACTGCTTCAAGATCAAACTCTATCAGTGATACCAGCATTATGGAAATGGAGCCGTGAGTTACTGGTATCTCTTAACATACTCTGCTCATCTCAATGTAATAAGCACTACTGTTTAAAAAAAAAAATGAGGAAAAGGCTGGGCACAGTGGCTCACGCCTGTAATCCCAGCACTTTGGCAGGCCCAGGCAGGCAGATCACAAGGGCAGGAGATCAAGACCATCCTGGCCAACATGGTGAAAGCCCGTCTCTTCCAAAACTACAAAAATTAGCTGAGCATGGTGGCACGTGCCTGTAATCCCAGCTACTCAGGAGGTTGAGGCAGGAGAATCATTTGCACCAGGGAGTCGGAGGTTGCAGTGAGTGGAGATTGTACCACTGCACTCCAGCGTGGCAACAGAGCAAGACTCCATCTCAAAAAAAAGAGAGAGAAAACAAAGGAATATGATTCACTCTATTATAAAGACACATGCACACATATGTTCATTGCAGCACTATTCACAATAGCGAATGTATGAAATCAGTGATACCTTTGATTCCATATCAAATGAAATTTGATATGCCCATCAATGATAGCCTGCATAATGAAAATGTGTACATATACACCATGAAATACTATGCAGCCATGAAAAAGAATAAGATCATGTCCTTCGCAGGGACATGGATGGAGCTAGAGGCCATTATCCTCTGCAAACAAATGCAGGAACAGAAAACCAAATATCGCATGTTCTCACTTATAAGTGGGAGCTAAATGACACGGACACACAGAGGGGAACAACACACATTGGGGCCTATTCAATGGTAGAGGATGGGAGGAGGGAGAGGATCAGGAAAAATAACGAATGGGTACTAGGCTTAATACTTGGCTGATAAAATAATCTGTCCAACAAACCCACATGACATGAATTTATCTATGTCACAAATCTGCACGTGTACTACTGAACTTAAAAGTTAAAAAAAAAAAAAAAAAGAAAAAGGCAGGATGATTCATCCTGGAATCTTAGTAAAAGCTCAGAAATCGGGAAAAAAATGAGAGAATATTATTCATGTTCTGAAATATAAATTTTGATACACTGTCTCTCCTGTTGCTGTCTCTCTTCTTTCTATTACTGCAATTTGTGGTTCACATGCATTCCACTGGATATCTGGTATACATTAGGGGATATCCCTGTGAAACAGGAAAAGGAAATGTTTCATTTGTGTGTGTGCAGTTTTAAAGTATCCCACTAATCATAACTGTTACTATAGTTCCTTCACTTGTATTAGGATAACAGAATAAGAGCTAACGTAGAATAAAGTTGGCATCCTTTCATGACAGTTAACAACATAGGGAAAGATTCATGCATTACCCGAGGAGGCCTCCTACTCTGATTACTTATAAAACCCATTTTCGAAGAGAAACTGCTGCCACAGATCATATGGTCTTTACAGCTTTGACTTCTTTGGCTCTACAACCAACAGGATGTTTTTTGCTCAAACTGAACTACCTCGTCAAGTATTATATAGCAAGCCAGTGTGATCTGCTTGCTACTCTGCTTTTGAGATGTGAATGTGCAGTTTTCATATCTCAAGTGTGGTCTCAGAGCTTTCTTATCTCTTAACCCATCAACAAAGACCAATTGCTTAGTAGCTTTCCACTCCTCTCAAATGATCTGATTTTACATTGGAATTCAAGTCAACCACTGTGCCTGCCCTGTGCCAGGCATTCACATGGAGCCCTCTAAGCAGAGCACAAGAACCTTCTCACCCCAGCCCTGCGCCTCCCATTCCCTTTGGCCAGTTCCATTCCAGGAGGTTTCCTTTTGCCTCAGCCTTGAACCCTGAGCCTCTCTTCTGTCCCTTCCCAATCAAAGCCACAACTTTGCTGACTTCTTCCAGAGGGACTGGTGTCTTCTCTCCTACCAGAGTCTTGAATTCTGCTGGAAGAATAACCTTCCCAGGCCATTGCCAGGAGACTTGAGTGCTTCCAGTCACCAGGAATGGCAGACATCAATTCTTTTGGCAACTGTGGCCAGCTAAATCCAGCTTGCTCTGCACTCTGAGAATCCCGGCTCACTACTCAGATAGGATTTCTTCTTATCCTGTGTCTTCTTTCCATCCTGCTCTGGCTTCTCCCTCACACTCCTTTCCTGCCTCTCTCTGCCCAGCCCTCTGCAAATCTGATCCACAGTTAACAAAATCCCCCACATCCTCAGCTGCTTCCCTAATGATTCCGTTCCTTGGCCCTAACACCAGCCTCCCTCTGAAGGATGCTACTTGCCCCACAGGCTGTAGCCACCCCCGCCTCCCCTGCTCATGGAAGCTGCCAATCTTCATAGTCCTTTGAGTTTGGAAGAAGGGTTTTGTCTCCTGAGGTTCACACTGTCACTTCCACACCATCATCCTCCACCCTCAGGGAAGACAAAACCACCTGGTCCCTTTGGGCCTCTTGCCACTGCTCTCTTGCCCACTTTGCTGTCTCTGTCAGCCACCTCTTTGCTCTCCCTCTCACTGAAGTATGTTTAACCCAGATAGGGCTTTATTTCCACCTTCAGCCTTCATTCATTCTGGGTGGCTTCACATCCAAATGGTGACTGCCTAACGCTCTGATCTCTATCACAAAGTTTTCTGGTTGGTCACCAATCTGCTTGCTGCTCCCCCTGGGCACTCATTTCTGGCCTCCCTGAAACGTGCCTGTGGCCATGTGACCGAGTTCCGTCAATGGAATATGAACATAAGCTATATGAACCACCTTCTGGCTTGGGCCACAAAAACCTTTCACACATAATGCACATGCCTTTTCCCCCTTCTGCTGACTACAGTGGAGAATCTCAGGGTGGCCTGGGGACCCATTCATAGAGGACATCAGAGACGCAAGGTTAAAGGACAATGAGTTCTCTAATCACTACCTGGAAAAGAGCCATCAATGAAGGATACCCACATCAGCCTGCTACCGGAGTTAAAAATCAACTTTGGCTGTGGTAAGCTATTGAGATTTTGGAAGGCTTTTTTTCTTACAGCAGCTAACCATTGCTTTAACTAACATGTTTCTTCTCAAATGACCTTCTTGACTCCGCTTCTGCCACCCATCTCATGGCCACAAAGCACATGGTGAAAGGCAGTGGAATCACAAGTTCAGGCATCCTCCTTTCTGATCAGACTCCTCTCCTTCTAGTTCCTTCCTCGTAATACCCCACAAACATATACAAACATCAGTTCCTTAACCTCATTACACTTCTGATCCTCTCTGTCTGTCTCTCTCTCTCTCGCTCTGCACTCATCAACCACTGCTTGTCCTCCCTCCCTTCCCTCATTACCTCAGTGGTACTCTTACCAATATCTTCAACTTCTTTATACATTGCTCTTCTATCAGACTCCTCTGTAAAATGCTCCACTCTATACGAGTCTAGTCACTCACCTTTTCTGAGTCTACTCAGTGAGCCGAAGCTACTGAGGAGAATCACGCCACCAAGTCTATTGCTTCATGGGGAGTGACCTGAGAAGGCCTTGGTGCCACCAGAGGGCCGTGCTATGTTATGTTCGTCACCTCTCCTGTGTTCCACTCTCCTCAAGCCTATGACTCTATGCCCCACCCCACCGCAGCTCATATGTACAGCATCTTCCTCCTACCTGTCCTTCCCCCGTGTTCTCCCACCTCAAAGGAAGAGCCGTACCACCTTCCATCTAAGTAGTTCCTTCCCCAGTGCTCTCTTTCATCTCCCCATCAGGCTTCCAGACACTGTTTTCTTAGCCGTGCCCCTTCTTCTGTACCTACAGGTATTCCTTCTCTGCATTTTCCCCCCATAGCATTCAACATGCTCAGGTCTCTCCCACCCTCAGTCTACCTCCATCCCTCTATTTATCATTCTCTGCTTCCCTCCACAGAAAAACTTCCTGAAAGAGTACACCCCATGCTCCCCTCTAACCCCGCTTACTGCCTCCCCTCTCTCACCTCTCGCTCCACACACTGATACCTGCCTTCGTTGTGCCAGTGAAACTGTTCCCATCAAGGTCTTCAATAACCTACTTGTTAAGTCCAATGGACACTTTTCAACCCTTCCCTTATTTGACCCCTCAGCGGCATTCCATAGTGCTAGCCATTTCATCCCTTTGAAACAATATTTTCCTTGGGATTCAGTAACTTCTTACTTTTCTGATTTTTCTCCTACCTCTCTAGTTATGCCTTCCTCATTTCTGTCTCCATGTACCATTTTGTTTTTTTACATGTTCCTCAGAGTACTCCTTGCCTCAGGCATTCTCACGTTTCTGCACATGCACCCTCACCGGGCAATCTTATCCACGATCACATCGTCAGTGATTCTTTTATCTGATGGTTCCCAGATGAAAATATCCATCCCGAGTGCCTCTCCTTAGCTAGGGATTCATATATACAACTTCACATTGAACATCTGTCTCCACTTAGATGTACCTACGTCACTTTAATCTCAAATTTTCTAAAGCTAAACTCATGATTTACCCTCTCCATGCTCCAAAGCCTTTTTTCTTCTTCTCTTTCTATCCCAGCAAAAGTCCTCTCCATCTGCTTCAAAGGCTGAGCCCAGAAATTCGGGAGTCAACCTTGATACTTCTTTCTCCTTCAGCACCCACATCGACCCATCAGTAGGTCCTGTAGATTCTCTTCCTAAATGCTTCTCAAATCCCTTCACCTATTTCAAGTCCCACTGCCACTATTCTAGTCCAGGTTGCCATTATTATCTCCCATCTTCAGTAGCCCCACAGCTTCCTAACTAGTCTCAGGGCTCTCATGTTCCCCCTTACTAATCCATTATCCATAGCGGGAGGGTGACTCCTTTCTCAGATGTGAATATGATGATCTAATTCCCACTTAAAAATCCTTTGCTGCCATTCTCCTTCCCTTAATATCATGGCCAGGTCCTGGGTTCAATCCCAGACTTAAAGGAGTGGAATCTACCAGAAAAGTTCATAAAAATTCTCATGACAACCCTCACTGGGGGTATTTATTAAATTTACAGTTTCTCGGACCTTCCCTGGACAATCAGTTTAAGGTGGGGCCTGGAAATATGTTCTAACAAGTTCCCATGCACTGCTTAACAGCAGAGTTATTCGGAAGACATTACTCTGGCCTGTAAGCTCCGTGAAAGCAGGGATTGTTCCTACGCCTTCCATATGTGTATCCATGACATTTAGGCCCCAGTACAGTGCTTGGATGCATTGAAAGAAGGAAGAGTGGAAGGAAGAGAGATACCCATGTGTGAAATGGCCATGACTTTTGTAGCGTATTCAGTGTATAGGAATTTATGATATAGCTTCCTCAGATGTGAATAAGTAAAACTCGATACAAAAGGGGTAATTTATCCATATGCATAGGTAACCCAAATGCATTGCTGGTGAAGGATCTAATCAAGGTAATCATGCTTAAAATGCAATTAAAGCCAGCAATACCCAGTGTTTCTCAACTTTTAGTATCATATGGACTCCCTTAAAAAATAAAAACTTTCTGATGAGACCCAGGGTTGATATATATTGCTTTTTAATAATGTTTTTCAAATATGTATAAAGATGTTTAGCTGTTTACAAATGTCTTATACCAATAAGATCTTATGTTATTGCAAACCAAAAGAAGAAACAAATACATTACAGACAAAATCGCAAACCTGATCAAGTTCAACTTAACAACATTAATTGAATGTAGTTTGAATGTAGTAGCTGAAACTAAATTGCTTCTCATCATGTGACGATCCTATTGCCTTTAAAGAGAACTCTCGGTATTTGTCCTGCCCGGCTATCTTGTATACAATTCAGTTCTTCTGCAATTCTCACTTATAAGGTGGCCATCCATAGGAAACAGCATCTTCTCATACTCAATTTTTATATTACAATCAAAATGAAAACACACAGGAAAAGTTTTCATAGTGAAGTATCCTACCCCAGAGAATGTGCCTATGGATCCCACTTTGAGAAACACTCTATAACCAATGAGTGGATTTGCCCATTCCTCCAGATAGTGATTCTTTGCATTCAAGCTCCCTAACTAAATAGGAAGCTGCTGAATAACGTGGGTCAGTTTCTATTCCCAGAACCTAGAATTCTTGCCCTGAGTTATTGATGTCACTGAATGAGTTGATCTGAGAATAGGAGTATCCACATCCAAAGACAGAACGTTGGAGGGTGAGCAACCTCTTCCTGGGAGGCTGGCCACAGGCCCGGTGGGGTGTGCACACCAGCTAGCTCTCTGGCTTCTTGCTCCTCCCCATAAAGAGCCTTTGGTTCCTTTGGCTATGACACTGCATAAGCAGCCTTCTGTAAGTGTCCTGGCTTTCCCCACATGCTTTGTTTCAGAAGGGAGAGGATGTACTGATCCTCAGCCTCCTGAGAGTTTTTATTCTGAGTGAAATTAACAAATTGGTAGTCTGGTGTTTCTGTGAGTCCCTTGAGAATTTAGATAATGTGAGTCCAACCCCAAAAGCCTCACCACCTCTGGCAAAAAATAATGATAATGAATGCTATAGGAAGAGTTAAACAAGATAGTGTCTGCAGCGTGCAGGCTCCGTCCTGCAGCAGTGTTGGGGAATGGAGTGCTCAGATCCTTAACCCTAGGTTACAATGTCTTTTGACTGGAGTAGGAGTGAGTACAGGACTGAATTGATATCAACCTATTACATGAATTTTAAGTCATCTCTAATGCATTCTTTCTTTTCTTTTCTTTTTTCTTTTTTTTTTTTTGAGACAGAGTCTCGCTCTGTCACCCAGCCTTGAGTTCAGTGGCAAGATCTCAGCTCACCGAAACCTTCGCCTCTCGGGTTCAAGCGATTCTCCTGCCTCAGCCTCCTGAGTAGCTGGTACTACAGGCATGTGCCACCATGCCCAGCTAATTTTTGTATTTTTAGTAGAACAAGGTTTCACCATGTTGGTCAGGCTGGTCTCAAACTGCTGACCTCGTGATCCACCCTCCTCGGCCTCCCAAAGTGCTGAGATTACAGGAGTGAGCCACCACACCCAGCCTCTAACACATTTTTAAAGCATTGCTTTAAAAAAAAGACAAAAGAGCTATAGGTTTGGTTGTGTGGGGAGTGTGAGGAGGTTGCTGTTTTGTTTTGTAGGGAAGGGGCTAGAGAGCAGAAGAGGACTGAAGCAGCCCCTGATTCCTACACTGAGACTATGAAACTTCTGTGGCTGCCACCTCAGCCTACTCTGCATTGGTTCTGGGGAGCACTCTGTAAAGTTGAAAATAATTTCCAAGAGGGTCTGGAACACATTTAAGGATCCTGGGCAAAAATATTCATTGAATCATAATGTTTGTATGGCTCCCAAAAGCAGGAGACATCAACTTCACACTATCAACAGCAATGGCATTTCGGTGTTATTCGTCTCTTGGAACTATTAGGCCACATATACAAAGATGAGGAGTAAGAATTGTCTTAACTTGGATAAATCAAGAACTCTTTACGCTGTTGATAACCATCTTCTTTTCTGAACGTCATGACATTGTAATATTTATAGGACCCTAAAGTAGCTAACTTTCTATGGGTCACAGGAATGTTATTGTTTTAAACTATTGTCGAAGGAATTTCCAAGGTATTTTAATGGAACACTTCAAAATGAATGCTGGGACCGTCTTTCGCTGTGTGTGTGGTGGGGGAGGGGTTGTAGAAGCACAGATTTGCTTAAAACATCATACTCATCCTGGTCAAATCATTTTGAAGCCTTTATTACTGGTTTTTTACAGAGCAGGGTAGACGTCAAAGAGGACTAGCTTCATTCTGTTAGGAGAGCACTGGAACCCTTCTATGGTGCTTTCTACCCTGCTACTCTCGGCAGATTCTGTTTGCGAGATAAACTATCAATTCATTCTTTCTTTTGTCACTTGACTGGCAACCTATGCTCTGAAATCATATGACCCAAGAGCACATGGCAGAAGCAAACACACACAATGAGAAAAAGTAGTCCCACTTCCCTTAGGTTTAGTGCTGTTGACTCCTCCAAAATGTTGTGTTCCCAGTTGTATCTAAGTGTCACATTTTATGCTGCACCTGTTTTAGAGGCTGATAACTGCTGGGAGATTATGGCTGCCATTTATGGTCAAGATGCATGGATTCAAAGATCACTCCTACAGGCAATTCTAAAATGAACCCAAGCACATTTAGCATCCTATAGATAGGAAATTGAATGGAGATAACAAAAGGTCAAGAGGCCTTTAGGAGTTCACCAACATGATCAGTTCTGAAAAGTCATCATTATATCTCGGAATTGAAGGCTCATTCCAATAAGACCCACATTTTGTTTTTTATCTCACTGAGCATTCCAATAAGAACCATATTTTATTTTTGATGTCACTGACAAAGGGAACCAGCATTTGATCATAGGAAATAGATATGTGATCCAATAATTAAGACACAACAGTGTAAGGACTCTAAGAACAGTGATTACAAGGTGCTATGGGAAGGGAACGAACAGTTGAGTGAGGGTGTGAGTAGAGGTGGGAAGTGGAACATGATGAGCACCTGGTTAACATTTGTTCCCTTAAATGCATGGTGCATGAGGTGACATTTTAGCTGGGCTTTACAGAATGGAGTTAGCTAGACAGAGAAGAGGAGAAAGAATACTTAAAGGGGAGGAAGTGGTTCAAGACAAGACCACCTATATATAAAAGCTTGTGCAATTCCAAAGAATGATGGAGACAAAATACTAGAATCATAGAGGTGGAAGAAGCTCAGCTGTTACCTAGTCCAACCGTGTGAGTTTACATCAGGCCCATAGAGGATGAAGAGATTGCCCCCCTTTTGAGGATCTGGGACTCCAGATCTTATTCTGAAAACTGATAAATAAAAGGAAAGAACCAAATATTTAGCCTGCTTTTACTATACAAATGATACTTCAGGCATATCTATCAGTCAAGTGCAATGTATGATCTTGCTTAGTTCCTGATTTGCACAAAAATATAAAGAAAAATATCAGGGCAATTTTGACTCTGACTCTAATATTTGATAATATTAAAGAATTATTATTAAAATTTTGGAGTAATACTGACATTTGGTTTGTTTGCTAAGAAAAGAATCTCATCTTTTAGAGATACATATTAAAAGACTTAAAGATGAATTATATGATCTCTGGTATTTGCTTTGAATAATCCAGTGTGGGGCAAGAAGGGAGAATTTAGATAAAACCGGATTGGCCATGAGTTGATAACTACTGAAGCTGAGTACAAAGAAGCTGATCAAATACTTTTTATATATCTTAAAATCTTCCATTATAAAAAGTTAAACAAACAAACAAACAGATGGGCTGTTTGACCAGTCATTTGGTCTGAAAGTCAGGACTGAAGTCTCACTTTTATTCCTAAGGGCTTTGCCTCTAGACCTTACAGATGCTAAGATTTATATTTATAATTCAGGTAGTTACATTTTAAGTTTGTTTTCTGTTTTTTTTTGAGACAGAGTCTCACTCTGTCGCCCAGGCTAGAGCGCAGTGGTGCAAACTCGGCTCACGGCAACCTCTTCCTTCTGGGTTCAAGCGATTCTCCTGCCTCAGCCTCCTGAGTAGCTGGGATTACAGGCATGTGCTACCACTCCCGGCTAATTTTTTGTATTTTTAGTAGAGATGGGTTTTGCCATGTTGGCCAGGCTGGTCTTAAACTCCTGACCTCAGGTGATCCACCTGCCTCAGTCTCCTAAAATGCTGGGATTATAGGCATGAGCCACTGCACCTGACCCATTTTAAGCATTTTTATCTGCTTAACGAATAATGATGAAATAATAGCTGCCACTGTGAGTGTGTATGGACTTTAGCATGCTTCTTAGTGTATCATTCATTTAATTCTCATGACAACCATGAGTTCATTATTAATATTCCCCATTTTACAGGTGAGAAAAATGAGAGGTAAGTAATTTACCCAAAGTCTAACAGGTAAATTACTATTTTACCTGTGAGAAAATAGTAGAAAATAGCTAGTAAATGTCTGGGTCCAGAGTTTACACACTTAACCAGTATGCAATGTGCTTCTCAATGATGTATACATGTGGGAAAAAAAAAATTGAGGCCAGGCGCAGTGGCTCATGCCTGTAATCCCAGCACTTTGGGAGGCCAAGGTGGGCAGATCACCTGAGGTCAGGAGTTTAAGACCAGCCTGGCCAACATGGCAAAACCCCGTCTCTACAAAAATACAAAAATCTGCCAGGCATGATGGTGGGTGCCTGTAATTCCAGCTACTCGGGAGGTTGAGGCAGGAGAATTGCTTGAACCCAGGAGGCTGACGTTGCAGTGAGCCAAGATCATGCTACTGCACTCCAGCCTAGGTGGCAGAGTGAGACTCCATTAAAAAAAAAAAAAATCTATTGGCTTTAGTTACATGTTGTATAACTTATCTATTGCTGCATAACAAAACCGACTCCAAAATGTAGCATTTTAAATCAACTATCATTTCTCACAATTCTGTGAGTTGGCTGGATACTTCTCTTTTTCTCCTTGCCTATTCACGAGGCTGTATATTCATCCCGAGGGTCTGGTGAGGCTTGGGATCAGCTAAGATGGTTGGTTCTCATCTCCATGGCAGGGAGCTGGGAGGCTGATGAGCAAAAAGTCCCTGTGGATTGGATTTTGCACTTTTTAAATATTAATTTTTAGCTTATCAAACTTCATATGCAAATAGATTAAAAAGATAATTATTTCTAGAAAGTTTATTTTTAAAAACCTGCAGTCCCTCAGGTCTTCCCTACACCCAACCATCTAGCTCCCTACTTTCAGCTCTGTCCTCTAGTTTTTAACATGTTCACTTGTATCTTCTCTTGCCTGTCCGGCACCCTGGTAGCATAATTATATCTCCATTTGTGGCTGGGTGTGGTGGCTCACGCCTGTAATCCAGCACTTTGGAGGCCAAGGCGGGTGGATCACTTGATGCTAGGAGTTGGAGACCAGCCTGGCCAACATGGTGAAACCTCATCTCTACTAAAAATACAAAACAAAAAAGTATCTGGTCATGGTGGCACGTGGCTGCAGTTCCAGCTACTCGGGAAGCTGAGGCAGGAGAATCACTTGAACCTGGGAGGTGGAGGTTGCAGTGAGCCAAGATCGTGCCACTGAACTCTGGCCTGGGCAACAGAGCGAGACTCCATCTCAAAAAATAATAATTATTATTATCATATCTCCATTTTTATTAAAGTTGCTTGCAGCGTTTTTATTTTTATTGTTGGCTCTTGACTCAAGTCATGTACTAAGGTTGCATTTCCTTTCGTTTACTACTTTTTCCCTGAGGTTAAAAAATCATCTTATTTTAAAATTAATTTTTTAAAAAAGTTGATCTCTTCCTATACACTATAACCATTCCATAAAATACCCCTGTTTTTGCTGTTTTCTACGCAGTCAAATCTGTCAGAAAATCTCTCATTTCCCTGTTTTGTTTTGCTTTGATTTTGGTTTTTAATGAAGAATTTCTTTCAAGAGCCCTCTGTTCAGCTCTAGGTTGGACTGGTCACTCTTCAGATCTGTTGCCAGCTGAAGTCCTGCAGCCTCTCCTGCCAGCATTTTGGAAATTTTCATTTCTTCTTTGCTGCATTTCCTGTTTCCTGGATCCCTTTTTCCTAGTTTTACTTCTCTACCCACTGCACGGGGTGGGGGGTGGAGTGGAGACACACTCCAATAACACTCTGAAAAAGGGTGAACAAGAGATTTTTGTTTTTGAAATCTGCAAGTCTAATAATTTCTTTATTCTGTCCTTGGACTTGATTGATAGTCTGGGTGCAGAATTCTAGGTTGAAAATTATTTTTCCCTCAGTAATTTGAAGGCATTGCTGTACTCTTTGTGAGCTTCCATTCCTGCAGCTGCCAGGACCAATAATATTCGGATTCCTGATTGTTCGAATGTGGGCTATTTTTTTCCGAACCTTTTCTTTTTCCTGGCTTTCTGAAATTTCACAATAATGTGCATCAGTATGGGTCTTTTTTTCATTCATTGTGCTGGACACATGTAGGATTCTTCTAGCCCTTAAGTCTAAAAAATATGTATTCTTCATTCAATAATACTTTCTTCAATTTTTTCGTTTTCTGAAACTCCTATTATTCAGATATTAGGCACTTTATAATGATCTTTGAATGATTTTGTCCTCTCTTTCCTATTGTACCATTTCAGCCATTTTCAGGGAAATATCCTAGACTTCATCTTTTAAGCCATATATTAACTTTTTTCATTTCTATTAATTTTTTTACCTATAAAAGGTTCTTATTTTCTGATTACTACTTTTTGTTTTTTATTTGTTTTTATTTTTTGAGATGGAATCTTATCTGTTGCCCAGACTGGAGCACAGTGGTGTGATCTTGATTCACTCCACCTCCTGGGTTCAAATGATTCTCCTGCTTCAGCCTCCCAAGTAACTGGGATTACAGGTAGCCACCACAATGCCTGGCTAATTTTTGTATTTTAAGTGGAGATGGGGTTTCACCATGTTGGGCAGGCTGGTCTTGAACTCCTGACTTCAGGTGACCCGCCCACGTTGGCCTCTCAAAGTGCTGAGATTACAGGCGTGAGCCACTGCGCCCAACCTAATTACTACTTTTTATAACCTGCTCTTCTTATTTATGCAGGGGTTTCTTATATCTCTCTGAGAATAGTCATTATAATTTCTTTTGAGTTTTCTTCTGCTCCTGAATTATCTCTATTTCCTCTGGATTCCTTGTGTGTGTTTGGTTGATTTTGGTCTTTGCCTTTGCAGATGTCTGGTGATCCTTGGCACTCTGTTTATATTATTATATTTACTGTTATAAAGCTAACTAGAGCCTTTGTGTGCATGAGCGAGGCATGACTACTAGTAGGCTTCCTGTGGATGAGTCAGGAGATGAGCTGGGATGAGGATGCAGAGAAATGAGGATTCTTATACACTGTTGGTAGGAATGTAAAATTGTATAGCAACTGTGGAGAACAGTATGGAGATTCCTCAAAAATTACAAATAGAACCATAAATGATTCATCAATCTCACTATTAGGCATTTATCCAAAGGAAAGGAAATCATTGTAGCAGAGAGACAGCTGCACTCTCATGTTTATTGCAGCATTATTCACAATAACCAAAACATAGAATCAACCTAGATATCCAATAACAGGTGAATCTTTCAGGTGTGGCATATATACCCAATGGAATACTATCCAGCCCTAAAAAAGAATGAAATCCTGTCACTCACTACAACATGGATGGAACTAGAGGACATTATGTTAAGTGAAATAAGCCAGGAACAGAAAGTTAAAAACCACATGTTCTCCCTTATATGCAGAAGCTAAAATAAGTTGATCTCATAAAAGTAAAAAGTAGAACAGAGAATATTAGAGGCTGGGAAGAATAAGGGGAAGGGGGGAATAGGGAGAGATGTAAAGGATACAAAATTATAACTAGGGCTAGATGCAGTGGCTCATGCCTGTAATTTGAACACCTTGGGAGGCCAAGGTGGGCAGATCACTTGAAGCTAGGAGTTCAGGACCATCCTGGCCAACATGATGAAACCATGTCTCCACAAAAAATACAGAAATTACCTGGACATGGTGGCACACATGCCTGTAGTCCCAGCTACTTGGGAGGCTGAGGCAGAAGAATTGCTTGGACTGGGGAGGTAGAGGTTGCAGTGAGCTGAGATCACACCACTGCATTCCAGCCTGGGCAACAGAGCAAGACTCTGTCTCAAAAAAAAATTTTTTTTAATTAGATAGGAAGAAGTTCTAGTGTTCTGTACTACTGTAGGATGACTATAGTTAACAATAACATACGACATTGGTTTAAATAGCTAGAAGGAGGATATTGAATGCTCCTAAAAAAAAAATAAATGATAATTTTTTTTTCGACAGGGTCTTGCTCTGCTGCCCAGGCTGGGGTGCAGTGGCACAGTCATGGCTCATTGCAGCCTTGATCTACTGGACTCAAGTAATCCTACCACCTCAGCCTTCCAGTGTGCTAGGATTACAGCTGTGAGCCACTGCCTCCAGCCGACAAATACTTTTTATAATGGATTAGCTAATTACTCTGATCTGATAACTATACATTATTGTATTGAAAATCACTGTGTACCTCGTAAATATATACAGTTATTAAATGTCAATTTCAAATGTCCATAAATAAATAGAAGTTAAAAGAAAAAGAGATATAAGCTGGGGTTTTCACTGGTAAACACCAAACATGGGTAACTGCAGGGTTTTTCACCCTTAGTACCTTGAATCCTAAGCCTTTCTTAGACTTCTATGAGGCAATCTGGCTTCTTATCAGCACCAAGTTTGAATTTTCTCCTCTCTGCTAAATAATTTACAATTCTTCCGTCTGCTTTCTCTATCTATATACTAGTGGTATAAAAGGTTTTTTTTAGTTTAATAAAAATAATTGAGTTTGTGTTTTGGTTTATTCTTCTTGTGGTTTAGGAGTATTTTTAGAGAAAAGAGGGAAGAAACATTTTTATTCCACCACCTAGGGCTGGATTTTAGAGAAATTTTTGTGGGAAGTTTAAGATGGGAAAGAGAAAGATGTGGGAAGTATGGTAGGCAGAATTCTAAAGGTGTCCTCCCGAAATTCTTGTACCTTATTTATTCACTCAACTGCGAATCTATGTATTACTACAAGGGAACTCTGCAAATTGAATTAAGGTTACTAATAAAGAGATTATCCTGGATTATCTGGGTGGGCCCAAGTAATCATCTGAGCCCTTAAACATAGAAGAGAAAAGCAGAGAGATGTGTTAGAGGAGAAGGCAGGAGAGATGAGGTAGAAGGAGAGGTCAGATAGATGTGAAGCACGAGAAGGATTTAATACACCACTGTTGGCTTTGAGGACAAGGGGGCCAAGAGCCAAAGAACATGATCAGCCTCTGGAAGCTGAGAATAATGGCTGGTCGAAAGCCTGCAAGGAAACAGGGACCTCCATCCTCCAGCTCCGGAACTGAATTCTGCCAAGGATCTAAATGAGCCTTGAGGCCGATTCTCCCCCAGAGCTTACAGATAAAAAATCCAGGTTAGCTGACACTGTGATTTTAGCTTGGCACTCAGTGGAGTGCTCAGCTAAACCCACTGGACTTCTGACTTACAGATAAGCAATGGTGGTCTTTTAAAAGATGCCAAATGTGTGACACTTTGTTATGGCAACAATAGTAAACAAATACAGGGAGACTGCTGCTCAGATGCAGAGGGAAAGATGAGGAAAGTGGACACTAAGACCTTTTGCTGCACATTAGGAATGGAGAATCTCTTGGAATTCTTCAGAAGACTTCAGTGAAGATGAAATGGGACCATAAAAATACGTGGATCTGTAGAATTTCATCTTTGAGTTAGGAGGATGGAAATTATTGCCAAAAAGATATAGTGATGGATCGGGTGTGGTGGCTCACATTTGTAATCCCAGCACTTTGGGAGGTCGAGGCAGGTGGGTCACCTGAGGTCAGGAGTTCAAGACCAGTCTGGCCAACATGGAGAAACCTCCGTCTCTACTAAATATACAAAAATTAGCTGGGTGTCGTGCTGGACACCTGTAATCCCAGCTACTACTCAGGTGGTTGAGGCAGGAGAAACACTTGAACCTGAGAGGTGGAGATTGCAGTGAGCCAAGATCGCACCACTGCACTCCAGCCTGGGCAACAGAGCAAGACTCTGCCTCAAAAAAGTGATGAGGTTTCAACATGTGTTGGAGATTATTTTGCTAACAGTCTCCAATGAACCACTGTTCTCAGCGTTCCTGCCCTATATAGTCCCGTCCCACACTGACTGTCATGTGGCTTGATTTGGCCAATGGTATCCCAGAAAACGTGATGCAAGCACAGACTCGATAAGCTCTTGTGCACTGGGGTTTGGCTTTTCAGAACCCTGTGAGGAAGCCTACCGTTGGATGGATAGGAAAAGGGGCAGTCAGAGGGCCTGCAGGTTGCTTATATGCTCTTTAGAAATAATTGTCTTTTCAATTGTACGTAGGTTTGATAACCTAAAAACTAATATTCAAAAAGGCTTAAAATCTAGTCCACAAGGCCTCTCCTCTCGTGGAGCCCCTGGCACCCTGGGATTTTTAACTTTGCCCATTAGGCAATTATTGTCACAAAAGACCCAGACTCTTTCCTAAGAGACACCAGCAGGCTTGAAGAAGGTGGAGGAATTACCACATGCATATTAATTTTTCTTCTTTTATCTCATAAATAAAAAAAATTCTCATTGTGGTTGAGCAGGTGGTGGTGGTTCACTTCTCCATGTCTGATTTCATAAATATGGGCTTCAATAAGCTTTTGCAAATGAAATAACAGAGTCTTCATTCAATTTTCTATTCTAGAAGGACCATTAATCTGGGAAACAAATAAAAATAAATTAACTTTAAATGGTGAATATATGCTTTCTCAAATGAGAATTACAACATCAATATCACCTTAAATAGAAAGCATAAGACCCCAAACTATTGTTTTCTCTCTAAATGGGCTACTTCTTTCATGCAGCATATCTAAGGGTCAAAGTCAAACATAGAGAACCATTCAAGAAGATGATTTTTTTTTTCTGCCTGTTGTTTCTTTGTTTTTTAGACTGAGAACAATAAAATCTTCCCTAACAGTTTGACTCTAGAATTATATCTTTTCCACCAGGAACTATTAATAGGAAGAAGCTGGACAATGATTTCAGAAATCAAAGTACAATCAAACCTCATTTAATGGGAATGTTCAGGGGACATGTCATTCTGGTTAATTAAATTTCTAGTTAACTAGAAATTAACCCAACACCCTTTGTTCAAATCTTTCCATAGAAAAATCTTTCTAAAATGCATTAGTCTCTTTCCTGCCTTAGGAAGTGTAGGGTGTTGAATATAATTGAATCTTTGATGATCAAAGTCCTTGCAGTGCCCCAAAAAGATCATTATGAACATAAATACTCATTGTGCTGTACTATGGGTGTAGAGGGTCTAGGAGATTGGGTTAAATGGATAATCAGCTCAAGATATAATCTAAAAGAAAGTGTGTATGTGTATGTCTGTGTGTGTTAAACACATATTATGCCTGTGTACCATTGTTTTCACTTTTCTCTTGAAATCAGAAATTTGAAAAGTAATCCCACTAATGAAGGTTCCAATTAATTGGTTTAAGTCCAATTTGTTTTCTATCTGATCATAGTTAGATTTCTCAGAATCAACTTTAAAAGGATCTGAATATGGTGCTCCAAGTTATATCAAGTTATTACATGGCTGTAGTTTTTCTTTAAGAAATTTTAACTTTTGCCTTCTTTGTTTTACTTTATAAAAAGACAGTATAACAATGTAGCAGACAGAATAACACAACTATTTTTAGTTCTACACATTACTTTTTAGTCTTCACTATTTGCATATATCGATGTTAATTTGTTTACTTAATATGTTAATTTTTTTACTATATGTTTACTTATATGTTAATTTGTTTACTATATGTTTACTTATATATTAATTTGTTTACTTAATATCATATAAGAAATACTTTCAATGTTGGCACATGTCTTCATCTTCATTCATTTATTCATTTATTTTACAGATCTTTATAGACTGCCTAAGATGTTCCAGGCGCTGTTCTAGGTGTTGGGTATATAACAGAGAACAAAAAGGACAAAAATTCTTTCTTCATGAAGCATATTTTTTTGTGTATTATTATTTTAAATGGCTGCATAGTCTCCTTTTGCTTTTTAACTTAGTTTTATACTCATCAGTAGCGTGCTTTAGCCCTGGGTCTTTGTTTTGTCTCTGTAGTATTCATTATGGAAACTAGCTCTTAGGCCCTTAGAAGGAAACTGTAAACTCATTCTATGGTGAAAATAATAATAGCAGCTAACACAGCACTTATTATAGCACTTAAACCTTGGACAGGCATTATTACAAGCACTTGTATTACACATTCAGATTTTATAATAACCCTATGAGGGAGATTTATTAATAGCCCCATTTTTCAGAAGAGGAAATTGAGGCATAGCTGAACAAAGATATGAAATTGTATGGTATATTTGGAAGCTATTGAAACAATTATTCAAGTAGTAATAATTGAACCTAACTTTTATTGAATAGTCAGTGTGTGCCAAGCACTGTTCTGAGTTTATTAACTCATTTAATCCTCACATCAATTTTATTTTGTGAATAAGCACACTGAGGCACAAATTAATAAGTTAAGTCATCAAAAGTCACACAGCTAGTAAGTGATAGAGATGGGATTTCAATCCAGGCCTTCCTTTAGAGTACGTACTCTTAATTACTTGCCTCTCACCAACTGATATTTTAACATTTTATTCTTCTAGAATAAAATAGTAGAAAAGAAAAACTGCTGCATCTCGAATGTGGGACTTCTAAAGTAGAGGGACATTACGTTTCTTCTCCACTGATAGCGCCATTTGACTCTGCTGTTTTAACCCCAAGGACAATTTGACCAGATTGCTAGGCAACAGTAGACTTTTAAGAAATAATTGACTGATGTTGGCTAATGTTGCTCACAAATAAAATATGTCACAAAAGCACAAACCTGATTGGAGAATAATATCTTTTTGGTCATATTGAAAACTAAAAATTTACATGAAAAATTAGACTCATAGAAATCATCAGCACAATCTAAATTTCCAGAAATGAGACTTTTTTATGTCGTATTTTATATGTCTCTGTCCAATTTGGAATTATTAAAAATGAGGGTGACAAAAGAAAATTCAAAGTGGCAAAAATAAAATCAGTAAAGTTTCACATGGACAATAACTTCAACGGTGAATCAAATGTTTGTTGGAAATTTTACACAAAGGAGAACTAATCCCAGCGAAAATTAATTTGGTAAAATAAAAACAGAAGTACAAAGCAAATATTGGAATGGTTTCACTGCAATGTATAGAAAACTGGTCAAGGATTTTAATGATAATAGCATTTCCCCTGGAAAATATGTATAAGTCCTTTCAGGATGAAAATGTAATAATGTGAATATCATTCTAATTACAATATCTTATTTATATATACTGAAACAAAACATTCTCAGTGTCAAATACCGGAACACAATCCTGTTATATTTAACATACCATAGCAGAGATGTGGCTGAGTTTGTTGGTTTTCTTTTTCTTTTCTTTTCTTTTTTATTTTTTTTGAGACAGAGTCTTGATCTTGTCACCCAACTGGAGTGCATTGGCGCAATCTCAGCTCACTGCAACCTCCGCCTCCTGGATTCAAGTGATTCTCCTGCCTCAGCCTTCCGAGTAGCTGGGATTACAGGTGAACAGCACCACACCCAGCTAATTTTTGTACTTTTAGTAGAGATGAGGTTTCACCACGTTGGCCAGGATGGTCTTCATCTCTTGACCTCGTGATCCACCCTCCTCGGCCTCCCAAAGTGCTAGGATTTCAGGTGTGAGCCACTGTGCCCAGCCCTGGCCTATATTCTTAATAGAGAATATATACATTCCTTCTCCAGGTATCATTTTTTTTTCATTGTATTGTGATGTCTAAATATAAGTCATTTTAAATTCCTGACATCTAAATATATTATTGGTAATAGATTAACACTTTGGCCAGGTGTGGTGGCCCATACCTGTAATCCCCACACTTGGGGAGGCTGAGTCGGGCGGATCATGAGGTCAAGGCAGGAGGATCACTTGAGTCTAGGAGTTTGAGACTAGCTGCAGCAATATAGTAAGACACTGTCCCTACAAAAAAAAAAAAATCTGGGTGTAGTGGCACACACCTGTAGTCTCAGCTATCTGTGAGGCTGAGGTGGGAGGATCGCTTCAGCCTGGGAGGTTGAGGCCGCAGTGAGCTGTGGTTGCAACTCTGTACTCCAGCCTGGGCAACAGAGGGAGACTCTATCTCAACAAACAAAAAACCCTACTGCTATCTAGGGAAAAAGCAAAGCAACCAGCATATGGAAAAAGTGACGCATTGTTATATTTTCACCATAGGTTTGCTTTAAGAAATACTGCTCCCTTCAGAATGGAAGAATTTAGATACATTTGATGGGGATCAGAGCTACGATGGCTAACTAAATAAACATGGGGGACTGGAATCTCCTTGGAGATACTCTGGAGGAAGTTCACATCCACTCCACCATGATTGGAAAGATCTGGCTCACCATCCTGTTCATCTTTCGAATGCTTGTTCTGGGTGTAGCAGCTGAAGATGTCTGGAATGATGAGCAGTCTGGCTTCATCTGCAATACAGAACAACCAGGCTGCAGAAATGTGTGCTATGACCAGGCCTTTCCTATCTCCCTCATTAGATACTGGGTTCTGCAGGTGATACTTGTGTCTTCACCATCCCTGGTCTACATGGGCCATGCATTGTATCGACTGAGAGTTCTAGAGAAAGAGAGGCAAAGGATGAAAGCTCAGTTAAGAGTAGAATTGGAGGAGGTGGAGTTTGAAATGCCTAGGGATCGGAGGAGATTGGAGCAAGAGCTTTGTCAGCTGGAGAAAAGGAAACTAAATAAAGCTCCGCTCAGAGGAACCTTGCTTTGCACTTATGTGATACACATTTTCACTCGCTCTGTGGTTGAGGTTGGGTTCATGATTGGACAGTACCTTTTATATGGATTTCACTTACAGCCTCTATTTAAGTGCCATGGCCACCCGTGTCCAAATATAATCGATTGTTTTGTCTCAAGACCAACAGAAAAGACAATATTCCTATTATTTATGCAATCTATAGCCACTATTTCACTTTTCTTAAATATTCTAGAAATTTTCCACCTAGGTTTTAAAAAGATTAAAAGAGGGCTTTGGGGAAAATACAAGTTGAAGAAGGAACATAATGAATTCTATGCAAACAAGGCAAAAGAAAATGTAGCCAAATATCAGAGCACATCTGCAAATTCACTGAAGCGACTCCCTTCTGCCCCTGATTATAATCTGTTAGTGGAAAAGCAAACACACCCTGCAGTGTACCCTCATTTAAATTCATCTTCTGTGTTTCAGCCAAATCCCGACAATCACAGTGTAAATAATGAGAAATGCATTTTGGATGAAGAGGAAACTATACTTTCTAATCAGATTTGCACACTTAATACTAGCTGTAGTCATTTTCAACACGTCAGTTCAAATAATAACAAAGACACTCATAAAATATTTGGAAAAGAAGTTCATAGTAACCAGTTAAGAGAAAAAAGAGAAACCGAAGGCAAAGACAGCAAAAGGAACCACCACTCTAGAGGTCATTGTTCTATTCCAGGTGTTGCTACGGATGGAGAAAACTACAGGAGGCAGTCACCCCAAACAGCTTTTTCCTTGCCAGCTAACTGCGACTGGAAACCACGGTGGCTTAGCGCTACATGGGCTTTCTCTACAGAAGATGAAAACCGGGGGTCACCTCCTAAAGGTAACCTCAAAGGCCAGTTCAGAGAGGGCACAGTCAGAATCCTTTCTCCTTCACAAAGAGAGTCTCAATCAGTTGACATTCCAAACATTGCTGATTCTTTGGGAGAGCTGTCCTTTGAGCCAGGGTTGGTTAGAACCTGTAATAATCCTACTGTTTGTCCTCCAAATCATGTAGTGTCCCTAAGGAACAATCTCATTAGTAGGCGGGTTCCCACAGATCTTCAAATCTGAACAGCGGTTGCCTTTTAGACATTTTATGTATTATCAGAGAAGTAGCCTAGTGGTGGCGGGGCACAGACAAAATAGATAAGGGCAGCTCTAAAGACCAGCTGTTAAGAGAGACAACTGCAAACTCATTTCAGCAATGGAAAATCAGCTGATTTTAGATTGTGAAGAAACACTTCTAAATTCAAAGACATAAAGCTGCCAAATCCGGATTTTTAAATGATGTCCTTTCGAATGTGTGTAACTGATTTTGGGAAAATTGTATGTTCAGAATTGAGGCTAAATGGTTTGATCAGGTTTTCTCTTTGAAGAGAACGCAGCCTTAGGAAGTGGCTCTTGATCTATATAATTCCACCTTTTAGTTATGAATCCCTTATCTTTGAACACTGGGTTAATTTTGTTTGCCCCTAGAACACAATCACGTAGTTTCCTTCTAGACTGGATCCTGATGTATCTTGAGTATAATCACATATTGCTACCTAGTAAATAAAATCTTTAAAAGATACGTGGCTTTCCTTCACCAGTTGATAGCATCGTGATTCACTGCCCGGATTGGACTCGGCTCTAGTCACTGGACATCTAACCTCTCCACTTTATTAACAGTACCCACACTACAGGGGTGTTGTGAGGATTAAAATGTAAAACACCTGTGTTTCTACGGTGCCTGGCACACAGTAAACGCTCAAAAACTATTGCCAGCTCATTACTGCTCAGAGGCCCGCATCAAGTCAGCCACAACTCAAGGAGACTCTAAAGATAAAAGCTGGGGCCAAAATATGCGATTCTAAACACCCTCCTCAGCTATTGCAAAGTTGTGAACACTTTCTCAGGAGGAGAGCCAAGAAGCCCAGCACCTATGGGTCACCACAACTTCCGAGGTCCCAGATGAGAAAGATGCGCTCGCTACCACCGTGCGGATATCCTTCCTCCCGCAATAGTCTCAATGCTCCCGGGCCCCGCCTCCGGACGCCAGGCCGATCACTTGGACAGAGGTACAAAAATCTCGCCTTTTGCAAAGAAAACGAAACGCTACGGCGACCGGAAGAGGAAGAGTTGCGGCTCCGACAGCCAGAGGGGCGGGCATACGCAGCCTCCCTTGGCTCAGCCTGCTACGGAGGATGCAGAGCGTCCTGGTAGCCATGAAAACAAGCCACACCCCGGCGATCCCGGCCCATGGTTCGCAAGTGCGCAGGCGCGCGCCCCCTTCCGCGCATGAGCAGTGCTGCTCTCAGCCCGCCAGTCGCGGTCTCCGGCGCCAGCTACGCCGCTGCCGCTGTCACTATGGCCCATTACAAAGTGAGAGGGGCGCGGCGTGGCTGGGGGCATGCGGGCGGTAGCAAGCCGCTGGTCGGCTCTGGGTGGGAGTGGGGTCGCGCGCGCAGGTTTGGGCGCGGGGTGGGCCGGAGGTAGCGAGGCGGAGGCGGGGTTGCCGGACTCCCAGCGCCTTCTTCCTGCTCGGCCCCCAGGCTCTGGCCACTGACCCCCGGTGTCTCCTCAGGCCGCCGACTCGAAGCGTGAGCAGTTCCGGAGGTACTTGGAGAAGTCGGGGGTGCTGGACACGCTGACCAAGGGTGAGCCTGGGCTAGGAGAGGGTACCTTGTGCCCTCATCTTGCTCCCTGGCGCTGCCCCGTTCCCCAGCGGGCCGTAGCGTGGGGAAGGAGGGGAAACAGGTGGGAGCCGTCCGGGGTCCAGCGAGGTGGGCCTCGGGGTTCAGCAGGGCCCTGGCTGCTGGACGGCGCCCGGGTGGGGTAGCCTAGCTATGCTACCCTTTTCCGCACCGGGAGTGAAACTCTTGCAGCTGTTGCAAAGTCTCTCCAACTTCCGTTGCTTTGCCTCGAGCAGCCGCAGTGGACGTGCTTGCCAAAGACCTTCACATCCCAGTTCCTCCCACCTTACGGTTTTTGTGGAGTCCTCATAATCTTGTTAAGAAACATTTTCCCTCCAACAAAGAGCAGCTGGAAAAATGACTGCATTTGAAAGTGGGCTATGAAGTAGCTGAGTGAACCTAATCCCCCAAATAGGCGATTCATAGCTAATTTGGCTGTGGCTTTTCAACCCCAGTTCCTTAGTGTGTGTCAATTCTTATTTTGTGTAAATTTCATAAAGTAGAATTACAGTTTAAAGAGCTCGAGGGCACATCAAAATGGTTAGGTTTTCACTTTTTAAAAATGAAAGCTTACTGTTAACACTATCTTCCTTCGTTGCTTCAAGATCTAAGTAAGTAGATGAGTAAAGTGTTGGAAACAGGATTCCAAGGGGTAGGGTACAGTTTACTTGATTAGCTTAGTAATTTGAATGCCTGCTATGTGTCACTCAACTCTCTGGGATTTTCAAGGGTGTAGAATGGAATTGTTGGCAGGGATGAGGACCTAGGTCATATGAAACTAGGAAGTTTGGGAAGTGTGGGAAATAAATTGGTAGCTGCTCTTTGGACAGGAGCAAAGTTTAGGGGAAAATTCTAGGAGCATAACTCCTGCGTCTTAGCAGAAGGCAGGCTTTTAATTCCCATGGGCTAGTAATTTTGAATTGCTACCTATTCCAGGTTCAGATAATAGGTTACCTCTTTGCAACTACAACAAGTATTAAGGGACTGCTCTGTGAAAGCACTGTGCAGTGTTGTCTCTGGAAGTGTCACAGATGCTTTGACTGTCATTCCCTCTAAAAACTCCGTAAGTTCATTTATTTAATCATTTTACTCAGGCTTTTGTTCTGCCCACTGGAGATACAGCAGGGGAAGATAAAAGTCTCTGCTCTCATAAGCTTATATCCTAGTTGAGGGAGACAAATACATAAATAAACACGTAGCATCAGCCAGTGGTGTTACAAATAAAAATATAGCAGAGTTAGGGGATAAAGAGTAACAGGTGAGGCCAGGCACCGCTCATGCCTGTAATCTCAGCATTTTGGGAGGCTGAGGTGGGTGGATCTCTTGAGCCCAAGAGTTTAAGACCAGCCTGGGCAACATGGCAAAACCCCGTCTCTTTAAAAAAGAAAAAAAAAAATTGCTTGACATGGTGCTTGTCTGTAGTCTAGCTACTCTGGAGGCTGAGGTAAGAGAATCACCTGAGCCCAGGAGGTCAAGGCTGCAGTGAGTTGTGATTGTGCCACTGGGAAACAGAGTAAGACCTTGTCTCAAAAAAAAAGTGACAGGTGGTGATGTGTGTGTCATTTTTATAGGGTGGTAGGGGGGGCGTGGAGGGGTGACCTTTCTTAAGAAGTAACTTTTGAGCAAAAACTTGAACGAAACAATATACGTCAAGAGTTCCAGGAAGTATAAGGAAGCCAGAGTGGTTGGATGGAGCAAGTGAAAGACTGAATGGTAAAAGGCAGAAAAATGACAGTTGTAAGAGGTAACTGATTACACAGAAGACGTTGCCCAGGCTGGAGTGCAGTGGCATGATCTCAAATCACTGCAGCCTCTGGGTTCAAGCAGTTCTCCTGCCTCAGCCTCCCATCAAGTAGCTGGGATTACAGGCATGTGCCACCATGCCCAGCTAATTTTTTGTATTTTTAGTAGAAATGGGGTTTCACCATGTTGGCTAGGCTGATCTTGAACTCCTGGCCTTAGGTGATCTGCCTGCCTCAGCCTCCCAAAGTGTTGGGATTACAGGTGTGGGCCACTGCACCCGGCCTCCACTGGAATTTAACCTCTCAATCTCCTTAGATTTCCAGGCTCCTAAATAACATCAGACAACACAGTATTGATGTGATTTATTAAAAATTTGACTTTCAGCTTCAAACATAGGTGCTTTACACAGTTCTATTTGTTTTTACTTTTTTTAAAGAGAGAGAGTCTCAGTCTGTCACCCAGGAATGCCTTGGCCTCAAGTGATCCTCCTGCCTTGGCCCCCCCCAAGTGTTGATATTACAGGCATGACCCACTGTGCCCAGCCTCACAAATTTAATTTACATATATATATTATATATATATTTTTTGAGACAAGGTCTCTGTCCCCCATATTGGAGTGTTGTGGCACAGTCACAGCTCACTGCAGTCTCAAGCTCCCAGGTTCAAGCAATCCTCCCATCTCAGGCCCCCAAGTAGCTGGGACTATAGGTATGAACCACCATGCCTGGCTAATTTTTAATTTTCTTTTTTTTTTTTTTTTTTTTGGATAGCGTTTTGGTGTTTCCCAGGTTGATCTAAAACTCCAGAGCTCAAGCAATCCTGCCTTGGCCTCTCAAATTGCTGGGATTTCAGGCATGAGCGACCGTGTCTAGCCTACATTTTTTACAGCTTATTTCCAAGAGGATTTAAAACTTTATAACATAAAACGCTATGAAAGGATGGCTAAAGATAAAGATGATAAATCATTTGGAAGCTGAAGCATTTTAGCTATATCAACCTCTAAAAATCCTGGGTGCGAAGGCAAAAGGGGAGCATGATTGGGTATAGAGTTCTTACCTACTTAGGGGCCTGAGGTGGGAGGATCTGATTAAAAGGGAGTGCATTTCACCTATAGAAAAGCACAGGAAACTTAGCATTTAAATTACGTTTTGCAATTATCAATGTTGTAAGTACCAGTGACAGAAAGTAAGTACCAATGACAGAAATTAGAAGCCGAAAGAAATGGGGTGGGGGAATAAGAGGAGGGGAGAGTATTAATATTCATGTCTCATAAAATTAGGATTTGGCTGGGCACGGTGGCTCTCGCCTGTAATCCCAGCACTTTGGGAGGCCGGGGCACGCGGATCACCTGAGGTCGGAGTTCGAGACCAGCCTGACCAACATGGAGAAACCCTGTCTCTACTGAAAATACAAAATTAGCTGGGCGTGGTGGTGCATGGCTGTAATTCCAGCTACTCGGGAGGCTGAGGCAGGAGTATCGCTTGAACTCAGGAGGCAGAGTTTGCAGTAAGCCAAGATTGCACCATTACACTCCATGCTGGGCAACAAGAGCAAAACTCTGTCTGAAAAAAAAATAAGGATTTAATAGGGATAAGTGGAAATTAATGGAAGGAGCAGCGGAAGTTTGAGCATATAATTTAAAGAAAAAGGTAATAAAGAGAAAGAAGAAAGAGTTCTGTGAAATATTGAGAGATGAGAGGAGAGGATAGTGGTGGTATAAATACAAGAATTTCTCAAAAAACACTGCTCTTAAGTGTATTTAGATGAAAGGTAACCATCGGAACTCAGTGTAAATTGTTAAAAATAGTTACTTGATATATTTCATACTGTATATTATTTTGTTGTTATTAAAACTCTGAAAGAACAAAAGGGGGAAGTATGTAAGTTGGTTTATAACAGGACTTGGGGTCTAGATATCAATTTTTTGTGTGTGGTTACTTTTCTTGCTTTTATTAGATTTTTCAAAGGGTTCCATGCACAAAAAGTCTAACCACTGATTTAGAGATTTTTATCTAGTAAATTCTAGGAGGAATTTATTCCATAGATGAAGAGCAAGGCAGTGCTCATATGAGTGATTGGATGTGAAACCACTCAAGTATATCTTATTTTAATGTTGATTTGAGCATGTTGACTACTGGTAAAGTTTTTGGTTGGTGGTTATATAGCAAAACAAACTTCATTCTTGAAGACCGTTTTTGAATTCAGAGCTTCTTCTGTAATTACCATAGTCCTGTTGATTCTTTCCTAAATTCTTGAATTTCTTTCTTCTCACTGTTCTATCACTTCCATCACTTTACTGCAGGTTGGTGTCTTTTTAAACTGGATTACCACATCAGCCTTTTAACTGTTCTTCCTGCCTTTATCCTTGTCCCACTCCAGCTGGTCCACATAGCAGTTAAGGGTGGATCCTGTCACTCCCTTCCTTGAAACTGTTTAATTATATGCCAACCAAATTTGCATGACCCTCCATAATATGGCCATGACCACCTTACCAGTTTCCTTTCCTGCCACATTACTCACAAATCCAGCCATACTTGAATTTTCAGTTCCTCAATACATTGTTTCCTGCTCCTGGACCTTCCCATTTTATCCAAAACACTCAACCCCTAGGCATCAGGTTTTTGCCCTCCTTTAGGAAGCATTCCCCGATGTCCTAGGGTTAGTTAGGTGTTCTTCCAGTGTGCCACCGTAACCCACTATCCAGTATTCCTGCTTGATACCCTCTGTCTGCCTCCTTGTGTATCTTTTACACTTGACTAAATTTGTTGAGAACAGGGACCTTGTCTGTCTTCTTCAGCATTGTATAGTCTTTGCAATGTGCTCAGCATATAGTTGGCATCTAATATTTACTGGGTAATGGAATATAATTTCAGCCATTCAAATTTAAGACTTCATTTGTTGCTTTTTCTGCTTTTTAATTTGCAGTGTTGGTAGCCTTATATGAAGAACCAGAGAAACCTAACAGTGCTTTGGAGTATCCTTTCATCTTTTAAGTCAGAAAAAGGCTTTATTTTGAAACTCTTATTTTTTTTAGATAGATAATAACCTTTAGGCTGGGCGAGGTTGTAATCCCAGCACTTTGGGAGGTCGAGGAGGGTGGATCAGGAGGTCAGGAGTTTGAGACTAGCCTGGCCAATGTGGTAAAACCCCGTCTCTACTAGAAATACAAAAATTGGCCTTCTCTTTCTGGTTCTTCCCGGAGTCGGGAAAAGCTGGGTTGAGAGAGCGAAAAAAAAAAGAAATACAAAAATTAGCCATGCATGGTGGCATGCACCCATAATCCCAGCTACTCAGGAGGCTGAGGCAGGAAAATTGTTTGAACCCAGGAGGCAGAGGTTGCAGGTGAGCTGAGATTGCACCATTGTTCTCTGGCTCTGGGCGACAGAGCAAGACGCCGTCTAGGGGTGGCGGAAAAAGAAAAAACCTTTAAAATACTTCTGAATATTGATAAGTTATTTTCATTTGAGTTTTTGGATGGTGATCTCTGGGTAGATATTGGTGGTAAAGTGGGTGATTCTGGTCAGGGATATTGATACTACTCTGTGCTATTTTATTAGTTTCATTCAAGCCTAAGAAGTAAGTTCTTAACATTGATAATAGTTTTTTAAAGCATCACTTAGGAGCTGCTACCCCAGAAAACCCAGAAATAGAGCTGCTTCGCCTAGAACTGGCTGAAATGAAAGAGAAATATGAAGCTATTGTAGAAGAAAATAAAAAACTGAAAGCAAAGGTAAATTTTTAGAAAGAATTCATACTAAAATAATTTTACCTTTAGTAATTACATGATGAAAACCTCACTAAAATGGATAGGTGGGGAGGGAGATGGGTGAGTATCAATTCAAATTAATTACAATCTAAGGCCAAATTTAAGCCCTGTCTAGAAAACCACAATACAGACTATAAGTAGGACAAGCAAAGTGTGATCAAGAAGAGGTTCTGGCCAGGCACGGTGGCTCATGCCTGTCATCCCAGCACTTTGGAAGGCTGAGGTGGGCAGATCATCTGAGGTCAGGAGTTCAAGACCAGCCTGGCCAAAATGGTGAAACACTATCTCTACTGAAAATATGAAAATTAGCTGGGAGTGGTGGCAGGCACTTGTAACCCAGCTACTTGGGAGGCTGAGGCAGGAGAATTGCTTGAACCCAGGAGGTGGAGGTTGCACTGAGTCAAGACCGTGCCACTGCACTCCAGCCTGGGCAACAAGAGCAAAACTCTGTCACAGAAAAAAAAAAAGTTCTTAGGAATCTGCATCAACAAAAAGATAAGAATATTGGCTAATGCTGTTTATAAGTAAATGGACAGTTCTGAGGTTCTTAAGCAGTTGATTTTAAGTAGGCCAGTATGGGGCCGCTGCTTTATAAACTGCACCTCTTAGAATTTGTACAGTTCATAGTGTGCAAGGCCGTATGTGGTGGCCTTCTGTAAATTTGTTTGCACTTAATTTTATCTAGTGCTAAAGTTTTTTCTTTCATTTTTTTGAGACGGTATCACTCTACCCAGGCTGGTGTGCAGTGGTGCAGTCACGTCTCACTGCAGCCTTGACTTACCGGGCCCAAGCAATGCCCACCTCTGCCTCCCGAGTAGCTGGGACTGCAGGCATTTGCCACCATGCTTGGCTAATTTTTACATTTTTTGTAGAAATGGGGTCCCACTGTGTTGCCCAGGCTGGTCTCAAACTCCTGGGCTCAAGCATTCCTCCTGGGTTGGCCCCCCAAAGTGTTGGGATTATAGGCATGAGCCACCGCACCCAGCCAGTTTTTTTCTTTTTTCAAACTCCTGTGAGAATTTTCAGAAACTTCAAATTAGTCAACTCTGGGTCTTTGAGGTTTTACCACATTCTTAATCACATAATATTTTATATTACTCTAAGTATTTCTCCTAATGTATTTTATCTTCTCAGCGACTTTGTGAGATAAGTGAAACAAGTACACGAACTGCTTTATAGGTGAAGAAAGGAAAGCATAGTGAAGTCTGATAAGCTCCTCAAATCCAACAGGTTGTTGGCAGAACCCTAACGTTAGCCTAGTGTTCTTGCAAGGAACCACACTTATTTTGAATTATCCAAGATTCCAAAATGTGTAAATGCTAGTAAACTTTTGAACCTTTTAACTCAAAGACATTAGTTGTTGTTTATTGGCTGTCTAGACTAAGACATGTCACATAACTATCTGCTTTTCAGTGGGTATTTTCAGTAAACTTTTGGTGGAGAGGAAGAAAGTTTATCAGCAAATGAATCTTGGGAAGATGGTTTATTGCATATCACGTATTTGAACAGTGCAGTCATGAACTGGAATGAAATTTTAGTTTCAAAGTAATTTTAAAGGTTTATATGAAAAGGGCTTTCATTAGATTTGATTGCATTAAATCTTAAATCACTGAATGATTTAAAATGGATAGTCATAGAAACTGATATTAATACAATTTACTGACTTAATAACTAAGTTGAATATAATAGTTACCTTATTTTATTACTATTTTTTACCCAATTTAGAATAAAATTCACCTAAATTCCTCTGTCTTTGCCCCATAGCTTGCTCAGTATGAACCACCTCAGGAGGAGAAGCGTGCTGAATAGGATTCTTCTCAGTTGAAAGACAATGAAAAATGGTTTTGTATGACTTGAATAGTTTGTATAGTATATAATCTTTTCTGAACAGATGCTATAGAACTCTTTTAATATGTTTAATTCACCTGTAACATTCTGTTAAAAACACATAGAATCATCAATAAAAACTCAATATAACTTTCTTTGGGTCTTAAAGCAGGAGAATCCAAAGTAAATCCTGAAAAAACCTAAACACAGCCATCTAACTCATTACCTTAAAAGACATTCTGTTTATTAGTCTGATTAGGAATGATGGCACTGGTTGTATTTTAGCCAAGGCAGTTTAGCATGGAGCTATTCCTTGGTGTAGTTCAGGATATGAACACAGGTACAGTCATTCTTTGAAGGTGACACTGTTGTGTATATTCCCTATAGGCAGCTGGAGGGATCTGTGTGACACAAGATGCTTTTGTACGGGTTCTCATGAATCTTCTGCTCGTTTGTGTAACATGGAACAAACAACTCTTCTTTGCCACCACTTTGCCTTAGAAAACTGTGTGTGTGTGCCAGTTTGAACTCTGACACCACATTTTCCTTCTATGCAATCATGGCTTGTCTGATAATCTTGGATTGGTTTGCTCTGAGCTTTAGTGGGTCCTGGTTGCACACTGGCCTTTCTGTGCTGTTTTTCAATTTGCCTAATAATAGCAGTTACCCTCATTGTAATTTATGTAACTTTAAACAGGATCATACTGTACCCCCTGCCTGCCGTTATCTGCTTATTGAGCACAGAACAGAGGCAATATACAACTCTGGGTTCACACATAAGCTGGGATGAGAAGAGGAATGAGCCATATATTGTGGAAAATCATAGTTTGTAGGTATAATTATATAGTGCTTTTTTTTTCCCTCAAAGTATTTTTCTAGCCCTGAATTCATTTTATCTTCATTATCCCTGTGATGTAGGTGGGGCAAGTATGAGGGGAAGTTGGGTGCTGAATTTTTAGGCCAAAGACTGATATTAATACAAATTTCACTCACTAACTGTAGAGCCTTGGGCATATCAGCGAACCGCTCTTGAGATTTACCGTCTTCATCTGTTTAATGAGAAGAGTATCTGTGATGCCTACCTCACAGGGTTGTTGTGAGGGTCAAATGAGAATGTATGTGAAAGATTTGTAAATGGTAAAGCACTGTATTCTTGTTTGTTAGTCCTTTTTCCTTTCTTTGGGTAGACCTACAGTCAGATGTTTTGTTTTATTGATCACTTATTTTCCTTACTGATAGACCTCCCTGTTGTTAGAGAACCTATCTTTGTTTTTGGTCAAAACATACATAGAAAACAAAATGATCCATTGAAAACTGGTTTAACTAGCTAAAGCCTTGGTACTTGTTAGAAACTATGACCAAGCCAATTATAAGGGCATTTAAATCATTTGTGTTAGCAGGATGTGGCAATGGCTGGTGCCTCTTCTAGTCACAAGTTTGTTTTTGGAGGGGGGCCAGAAGAACATTTGCTTGAATAGATTTTCTTTTTTACCAATTTGAGTGCCTCCTACATGGGCAGCAGTGGATTAAGTGCTGGGTGTGATAAAGAGGAATGACTTAATTATGAGACATTTATATAATCAAATACAGTGTGGGTTAGGACCTGTGACAAACCATTATAATAAAACATGGCCCCACGAGGGTTTTGGAAGAGAGAGAGACTTGGCTGCTTTAGTTGGTATGACAGTTCCTTGGTAGACACAGGCCGAAATTTTTTTGTGGCAGCCAATCCTCATGTGCTTTTTACTCATTGGATTAGTGTTAATATTTGTGTCAGTAAGCCAGGTGACTGTGACTGTCTTTTGTACTATCCTTTTTGAACAGAATGGCAACATGTGGGTTGGATAATCACATTTTTAAGTGAAACTCACTTGCTTAAACTGCTGTACCAGTCAGTGCTATTTAAGAATTCAGGATCAGCCTAACCTCTAGAGGTCCTCATCAACATTTCTGTCAAGGATTTGGATGAAGACAATATACAAGATGCTGGATGGAAGAGAAAATGGATCCCATCAGTTAAGCTCCTGCTACAAAATTATCAACTTCACATCTTGCCTACCTCACAAGGTTGTTGTAAGAATCAAATTAAATATAATGGATGTAAAAGTGTCTTGCAAGCCGTAAAGGATTATGTACAGACCAGATGGTGGTAGTGACAAATCTGTAAGTGACACAAATTGGAAAGTCTGGTTAGAAGACTATATTGAAACAAGCTTTAAAATGATTAACCACCTGGAGTACCCAAACTGCTGGACCTAAACCAAAAAGTTGAAATATCAAGCCTTACATTTAGGTTAAAAAATGCACTTATTTAGGCACTAGGATAACTGACAAAGTGTTAGTTCCAGTGATTATCAACGTGAACCACCCTATGGATACTTAAAAAAATTTTCCATTCTGAAAAGCACGAATAGAAATATTGTCTAGGTGCTAAATAGTCATTCTGAAAGTTCTTTAGTATTGCTTTGTAGGAGTCAGATGTTTGGTGGATATTGACAAGCTTGAATGCATATAAGGAGTGACCAATAGAGGATATGAATGTATAAGGCAGGGCTCTCCAATATGGTAATAGCTACAAGTGGCCGTTAAAAATTTAAGTTCCTCAGTTAAACTAGCAACATTTCAAGTGCTCAGTCCTCATATGACTAGCGGCTATGTGTTTGACAGTGCAGATAAAGAACATGTCTATCAAGTATATCAGTTGTATTGAACAGCACCACAGAATGGTTGAAGGAACTGAGGATGTTTAGCAAGGAACGGGGAAGACTTGTTGGGTAACGAATACTGCAATTTGGTATTTGAAGTGCTGTCATGAAAAAGATGAGGACTACTATTTCATTCTGTTACAAGCTTCAGGGAGTGTAGTTTGGCTTGAATAAAAAATGTTTAAACCAAGGTTTACCACAGTAGAGTTGGCTGCCTTTCGAGGCGGTGAGCTCTTTTCCCTTCGAACTACTTTAAGTGCATTCTGCATGTCTATTAGACACTACAGAGTTGGTTCGTTTTAGGTGACAGGTTGGGCTAAATGACCTCTAAGGGTGTATCCTACCTCCAACTTCTGGGTTCAGACAAAACTAAAGTCCCAGACCTGCCCGCATGTGCGAATTTTTCCTCCATAATCAAGAAGTCAGTCTCTTTGGAGGGCTGGGAGCACCCCCCAACTCTTGTACTTAAAAATTGTATAGGGCTGTGCTTTAAGAGGATCTGATTGCCAAAGATAAAAATTCCTCTAGATTTCTCAGACATATTTGGTGACAAGCATTTGCTTTTGTTTGCTTTCATTATTCAATACTTTGGTCTCTAATCTGAACGAGGTCATAGAATAAGCAGTGTTCTATGGGGGATGGAATTCCTAGAGAAGTAGACTTTGACTAGGCGGGAAGGAGGGCAAATTGAGTCCCGTTGGGTTTGAAGTGGCAGCAGCTTCCACTATCTGCAAAGGAGATAAGATGTTCTAGCTTGGCTGCATCTGCTTTCCTATCAGGGTCCAGCTACCTGCTAGAACAAACTATCACAGTGACCCACGACTCTGCCTTGGTTGAGGTCTGCCCTCAGTCTGGCTGGCTCCCCCATACCTTTGCACATCCCAACCGTATCCATCCACCCAGATCTGCTCAGATGCGTTCTCATCCAACTCCCGAGCATTATTTATCCATGACCTTCCCACGTAATATTTCGTACCGAGGTTACTTACGCAGAGGTCTGATCTCTCTGTTCATCTTCAAGCAACCTGAGGGCAGGCAGGGTCCGAGTCGGATCCAGTTCTGTGCCCCTTGGTAGGCACCCAGGACACTGCAGGCATCAATAAATATTGGTTGGGCAAGTACAGTTGTAGGATGAGGACAATCAATTCTTCCCCCAAATGCCGGAAGGGCATCTCCATAGCTGTGCTCTGGGAGCCCGGAAGAAGGCAGGGGAGCGGTGCGGCCAGCGATGCTAGTGGGCCGGGGCGGAGGGCAGAGGGCCGGAGCCCGGGCGAGAGGCGCGGCCGGGCCGCCCTCCTCGTGACTCCTCCTCCCCCCTCCGCGGCTGTAAGTCAGGTGATTCCGGCACGTGACGGGGCACCACCTACCCTGCTGCTCTCGAGTGGCAGCTCAGGCGGCCAATGAGCGTCTGTGCTTCGGCTCGGGGCCTATGAGAGCCGGGCTCTGGGGGGCGGGCCGGACGGCGGCGGCGGCAGAGTAGGGAGGCGGCGGCCTGGCTTGGCTTGGCTTGGCCTGGCCTGGCCTGGCCTGTCAGGGCGCGGGCGGCGGCTGCTCCAGCACCATGTCCCTGCAGTACGGGGCGGAGGAGACGCCCCTCGCCGGCAGTTACGGCGCGGCCGATTCGTTTCCAAAGGACTTCGGCTACGGCGTGGAGGAGGAGGAAGAGGAGGCGGCGGCGGCGGGCGGCGGGGTTGGGGCAGGGGCAGGCGGAGGCTGTGGCCCGGGGGGCGCTGACAGCTCCAAGCCGAGGATTCTGCTCATGGGGCTCCGGCGCAGCGGCAAGTCCTCCATTCAGAAGGTGAGCGGGGCCGCGCCGGGCCCCCCGCCCCCTCCCCGGGGCTCAGGTGGCTGGCGGCGGGGACGCCCGGGAGGGCGGCGGCTGGGGCCCTCCTGCGCTCCGTCCCTCCGCACTTTCTCTCCTACTCTTGCGAGCGCACAGGCGCGGCCCCGCGCGGGGATCCCGACCTCTGCGTCCACGCCCAAGTCAGCTGAGGCCAAGTGGAGCGTCGAAGGCGAAACTGGCTGCAGGGAGGCAGGTGCCCGGTGGCACCGCCCAAGACCTCCGCTGGGACCCAGTCCCTGTGTCATTTACGAAACTGAGACGCACTCTCCAGTTCTCACTTGGAGAACTTCGTGGACTCCCTCCCCTGACCCGTTTTGATTTGTTCTCACTTCAGGTGACCTGAGTGTGCAGGGATTCCCAGCAGAGCCCCAGGAAGCGGCGTCAGAAAGAGTTGTGACTAAGACACTGAGCGTTGTAATGCTTGCTCTCGCTACTGGTGTGAAGGAGACTTCGCTGTAGCGTTACTGGGAATTGGGTAGTGAGGTTGCACCCATTTCAGTAGTTGTGGCCTGGTGAATGTAATTACTGATGATGTTCCCGCTGTAGGTGTGTATTTATAAAAATCTGAGACTTTGAGAATATTTTGCAAACCTAGTCTGTTTTCACTTTTGGGCTTTCATCAACAAATGGATGGCTGTACACGTTTTTTTTGTTTTTTTGTTTGTTTTTGTGACTGAGTCTCACTCTGTCGCCCAGGCTGGAGAGTGCAGTGGCTCAGTCTCGGCTCACTGCAACCTTCCCTCCTGTGTTCAAGCTGTTCTCCCGAGTCTGCCTCCTGAGTAGCTGGGATTACAGGTGTGCACCACCACGCCCAGATAATTACTGTATTTTTAGTAGAGACAGGTTGGCCAGGCTAGTCTCGAACTGCTGATCTAACCTCAAGTGATCCTCCCGCCTCAGCCTCCCAAAGTGCTGAGATTACAGGCATGAGCCACCACACCGACCTACACTGTTTAGTAAGGGGGAAATAGAGGCAAAGTTGACTTCCTCCATCAGCCAAACCCATTACGTGCGGAGTGAGCTGGTAATAAAACTAGTATCAGCAGGCACCTGGTCTTTTTACCTCTTTGTTGCAAACAAAGGTCTATCCAAAATAAATCTGTGATTTTTTTTTTTTTTTAAGAGACAGGGTTTCACCATGTTGGTCAGGCTGCTCTCGAACTCCTGACCTCAGGTGATCCGCCTGCCTCAGCCTCCCAAAGTGCTGGGATTACAGGCGTGAGCCACTGCGCCCGGCCTTTTCTTTTTTTTTTTTTTTAATTCTTACTCTGATATTTTGTAGATGGGATCTTTTTTAAAAGCAGCTTTCTTCCAGATTTGTTGGAGTACTGTGTTTTATTTACCTTGATTTTCACCTCTCCAGCAAGTACAGAATATCAGATGATTAGGAGATGTGGCTTACATCCTTGAGTGCTGGTTAACCTTTCCAGCAAAATTTGGGTACATTGACTGTAGGTTTTTAGCAAACTAATTTTCATTGTTCACATTTGTTACTGAGAAAACTTTGAGAGGAATTGTTTATTTTTCTCGTCTAGAAAGTAAGTTAGAGGCAAGGTAGTTTTATGTTAGAATTGTGTAGGTTGTGAATATTGTGGTTCCTTTTTTTTCTTTTTTGATACGGAGTCTTGCTCTGTCGCTCAGGCTGGAGGGCAGTGGCTCAATCTCCACTAACTGCAACCTCCGCCTCCTGGGTTCAAGTGATTCTCCTTCCGGAGTAACCGGGACTACAGGCGTGCACCACCACGCCCGAGTAATTTTTGTATTTTTAGTGGAGGTGGGGTTTTCACCATGTTGGTCAGGGGTGGTCTCGTACTCCTGACCTCAAGTGATCCGTCCACCTCGGCCTCCAAAGTGCTGGGATTGCAGGTGTGAGCCACTGATTATTGTGATTCTTAACAATTGCCTTTACATTTCTTTTCTCATGGGAGCCATCTTTTTCCTGTTGGTCCCTGTGGCCTCCTCCTAGACATTTTCACTTTCTGCTTGGTATAGTTACTCCCCTTTTATTTCTTCCACTAGACTGCAAAGTCAGTGAGGGCAGAGTCCAGTCTGTTTCACTTTTTAAAATTACTCCTCAGAGCCTGAGGTAGGCATTAGAGTAATTTTTGAATAAACCAGAGTTCTTAAGCTTTAGCTATAAAGGTTTTATAATCTTAAAGCAGATTTTGGTAGAATTAATATTAGCTTTCCCCCAGAAAAACCAGTGGAGGTGATAGAGATTGCTACTATTAGTACTGAGTATGCAGAGAACATAGGAAAGATTTAGCTTCAAAATAGATTTAATTGAAATTAATTTGGTGTCTTGTCAAAAATAAAGGGATAGTGAATACCAACGGATTCACCATTCAGTTTCTACTTTGCAAATTTTTTTTTTGCTATGGGATCAAATTTTTAAATGTTAAACCAGGGTGGAATTGTAAATTTAAATTCTGAAGTTTAATGTTCATAAAATTGCCTGTTTTTCTTTTAATAGGTGGTGTTTCATAAGATGTCACCCAATGAGACCCTGTTTTTGGAAAGTACCAACAAGATTTATAAGGATGACATTTCCAATAGCTCCTTTGTGAATTTCCAGATATGGGATTTTCCTGGGCAAATGGACTTTTTTGACCCAACCTTTGACTATGAGATGATCTTCAGGGGAACGGGAGCATTGATATATGTCATTGATGCACAGGTAGTTAGGAATGTGTTTACTCCTCTTCCCTGGTGGGAAAAAGATGTAGAAACAAAGGAAAGTTGTTTATCTTCTTTGTCATGTGCTTGTAGCTTATCTCTTAGGCAGTGGATTCCCTAACTGTAAGAGATGCAGTGGCAGAGGTGCTTTGGGAGCAGGCATGCCACTGTGCAAGTACGGAATATCAGGTGATTAGGAGACATGGCTTAAATCCTTGAGTCCTAGTTAATGAGCAGCTAACATTGGCCTTCTATTTTTATTGGTTAATGGTAGATGTGGCTATACTCTATAGTAATAATAATGTCATTCCCTGAAAAGATCCCATCCCATAACATAAAGAGGAATATGAGAACGGAGTTAGTAGATACTAGAGCAAATAGTTTATTTAGTTGTCAAAATTGAGTTTAGCTCAACAAGCATTTATGGAGGGCCTAGCATGTGGCAGTCAGTCAGATGAATGGACAAGTCCCTATCCTTTAAGAAGATTACTTTTTATATGCTTAAGTATTAGTTAAGAATGCTTTCTGAGTGATAGTCTCTACAGAGGGTTCCTTCACATACAGGATCTAATTAATTTAATCTTCACAATATTGTTAGGTAGATAATGTAATTCTGATCTCACAGATAAGTAAACTGAGATCAGAGTTTAAGCAACTTGCTTAAAGAGACACACTGAATAAATGGCAGAGCTGGGATTACTTTAAAAAATTATATTGGGAAGAAATGTTTGTTTCCTTTTACCTTTCTTAAATTAGTGTTAAAAATTGCAAGCGTTAACCTCGTAATTGAATTTTTCATCTTGAGACAATTGAGTTATTTGGTAGTATAGTTAATATATTTGACTATTTGAATATTGATGATAATTAGGATAGCGTATTTTCTGTGGTTGGAGAAGAAGGTAGTTTGAGGCTTTCTTAACGCATTACTTGACTTTTGTGAGATTTATTTTTAAAAAATATTTTGTTCTGACTTACAGGATGACTACATGGAGGCTTTAACAAGACTTCACATTACTGTTTCTAAAGCCTACAAAGTTAACCCAGACATGAATTTTGAGGTTTTTATTCACAAAGTTGATGGTCTGTCTGATGATCACAAAATAGAAACACAGAGGGACATTCATCAAAGGGCCAATGATGACCTTGCAGATGCTGGGCTAGAAAAACTCCATCTTAGGTAACAACGTGTGTGTTTGATATGAGAGCCCTGAACAATGTGTAAATGTATTCCCATCTCTGTCATTATAAACACTATAGCTTTCTGCTACCTGTATGCCCTTTGCCAAGTCTTTTATGTTTTTGATCTCTTTGTTGAGTTCCAAGCTGTCTGGGGAGCCTGATACTGAGAAATTACCTACTTTTTGCCTTTTCCTGGAGATTGAAGTCATGCGAAGTGTTTCCATTGGTGCTTTTCCAAATTCATCTCAGGAGACTGGAGTCAGGCTGTTTCTTCATGGTATAAATCTGCTTTGGGACTCTTTCCTCTTGGTTTCATTACTTTCCCCCGCCTTGCCTCAGTGCAGTGAATTTGTCACATTTGTTGTAGAAGGCTTTAGCATGAGTCTTAGACAATATTTTTCTCAGTAGGAGCAGCCTTATACAGAGAGTACACTTTCAAATCTGGACTGACTCTTCATTTTTATTTTTCCTGCTGGCTCCCTTCCACCTCCCCACCCTGGACTGACTCTAATATATCTTAGCTTTTAAAACACTATACTTTTATGAAACTCTAAAGTTTGGCTTAGGTGGGTTTATCTTATAAATTTATATAAGGCTGCTATTAAATTTAGAGGACTATTGGTTTGTAACTATTATTAAGAAATTATTATTAAATAATAGCTCCTAGATAGGATTGATTTGTTTATTTGAATTCTAAAAGTGTATGAGAATATTTTTGTACATGTTATTTTATTTGGTGATATAGGTAGAAATGAGTATTAAAAAGTACCCAAGAAAATATTCTCTTGATGATAGAAGCAGCTTAAAGGGGGAGCAGGGGAGAGAGACAGCAAGTTTTTTCTCTGTCTCTGTTCTGTTGTTGTGACTTCTTTATGGGCTCAAGCTAACTGCTATCCCTACCCCTAATATTCCCTGGGCCTCAGGCTCCAAGAATCTTTCAGTTATTCATCTGGGACACCATGAAGAAAAGTCTCGTTGACCTCTAGTTTGCTTGGAATAAATTTCTAAAAAATTTGAAAGTAATTCATGGTTAAAAAAATAAAAATTGAGCAATGTTTGTAAGATAAAATGAAAGTATCTCTCCATAAAAATTGTCTTCCTATTTTGGGAATCCACTTCTAGTAGTTTTTACCTGGATTTTGAACCGTGCTTGTCCTGTTTTCCCCAGTGCTCCATGGGGATCCTTCTGATTCTCTTTACTCCGTGTCTGTGTCCCTTTCCCGGGTATCCCACCCCAGTGGCACTTGCTATCCCCTTCCTCAGTACCATGTAGGGTCCTAGACCTTGTTAATTTTGCATCAAGCTTTTATTTAGGCCGTGCACAGTGGTTCATTCCTGTAATTCTAGCACTTTGGGAGGTCGAGGCACTTGGATAACTTGAGGCCAAGAGTTTGAGACCAGCCTGGCCAATATGGTGAAACCCCATCTCTACTAAAAATACAAAAAATTAGCCTGACATGGTGGGGTGTACCTGTAGTCTCGGCTACTCGGAAAGCTGAGGCAGGAGAATCGCTTGAACTCAGGAAGCGGAGGTTGCAGTGAGCCAAGATCGCGGCACTGTACTCCAGCCTGGGCAACAGAGCAAGACTCTTTCTCAAAAAAAAAAAAAAAAAAAAAAAGCTTTTATTTAGTACTAGTAGCCCTATGGATGAAGCTCCATTTCATTTCCAGTTTCTATAAACTCATCTTACTAAAATGCCCTGTATCTTGCAGGTTCTCCCTGTCCCCATTCACCTCAAGCCTCATTCTCACTTTGCTCACCTTTTGGCCTACAGGAAACACAAAAATAATCCTTTGTCCCTAGTACCTGTAGTGTCTTCTTGGCCCTAACCTGTTCCAGTGCTCTTACATCTAGATTAGAGCCCTGCGTTGCCTAGATTAGGTTCTCAGTTTAGCTCCTTGAAAGTATCTTTAAATTACCTATAAAGTAGTATACACAGTTCTGTGTCTCTGATGTTGTAATATATATATGTATAAATGTGTGATGGATGTGACTGTAATGAAGAGTATACTCCCTGAGTGATAAAGCAGATAGAATGGTCGACAGTGTTTAAATTGTTAAAGGGTTCTCTCTCAAATACATGTTTTATTGAATCTACATGTATTACTTCACCACTGTAAATCCTTTTAGGCTTCCAGACTCCTGTAGATTCGTCCATTCTCTGTAGAGCCCCGACTCCCATCCTCTTTAATATACTCTTTACATAAATTCTAAATACCAGTTGTATTCATTTGTTTATTCAACAAATACGAGCACTGTTCAAGGGAGTGGGCTTGCTGCTAGGAGCATGACTGACAAAGTCTCTTTTCCCTGGAACTTACATTCTCAGTGACACAGCTCAAAAGCACTGAAATGAATGTGTGGTATCGTTTTAAGTACTTACCGATGCTGTGAAGAAAAACAAATTAGGGGAAAGGGGTCGAAAGCATTGGGTGCAGGAGTACTATTTTAGGTAGGCTGGTCTGGAAGGAACTTTTTTGAGGTGACGTTTTAGTAGAAACCTGAATTATCTTCTTATTTGATAAATGTCACATAACTCTTCTAGTTTCCTCGGTTTTTAGTCTTATTTTTGGTGTCAGTTATGTGCTTAAAAAAGCTTTTTGGATCAGATTGCAAAGACGTAAGGTAAATATTTGAGCTTATGTATCTGAAAATCCTTTTCTGCGTACTACTTCACTTGCTCTTTGTGTAAATGCAGTAAGCCAGGTGAGAAAGTGCATTTGTCATCTTGAGTGATGGGCGTGGTAGACAAGTTAAAGAGGCTTTATTGAACTCACTGAAATCAAATGTTAAGAAACTTAAAATTTTGTGTATTATAATAGTTGTCACATAACATAAGGTATTTTTCAAATTAATCAAGCTATGTTGTGTTTTTCAGCTTTTATTTGACTAGTATCTATGACCATTCAATATTTGAAGCCTTTAGTAAGGTGGTGCAGAAACTTATTCCACAACTGCCGACCTTGGAAAACCTATTAAATATCTTTATATCAGTAAGTGAGAAATTTATATTTAATTCACTGTAGTTTCTGATTACATTTTTGTGAACCTATTTGTGTTTTCAGCTTTTCCAAAAAATGTCTTGAATTAATCTGAATCAAGTACAGAGACTAATGACCTGCTTAACATGTAAAATAAATGATGACATAAAATATTGCTTGAGTTATTTTCTGAATTCTTAAATCGATGTTAATGTCAAAATACAATTCTTTTATGTTTTGTAAATTGCCGCATAATGCCTTTCTTGATAGCAAGGTGATTCAAGTCAGAGATTGATTATATTAGTAAGAGGATTATTGAAAATGTAGCATTGCTTGATTTTTAGAGGTTTTTTTTTTTGTTAAATTTTTGGTGATATCTTAGAAAATAATTTGAATAATGAGGAAGAAGAACATTTAACTTATGAGATTACATCAGGAAATCAGAGTAGAGAAAGAATTCCACTTTCATTCTTTGGATAATAGAAGAGTCTCTCAAGCAAGTGCTGTTTGTTTTTTGGTATTGGGTTATATAATTTAAAATTATCTTGGATGTTAATAATTCAAGGTCTTCGATAAGTTATAAATTGTGATTTTTAAAAAATACTGAACAGTTTCCCATTTGTTTTCCCAAGAATTCAGGTATTGAAAAAGCTTTTCTCTTTGATGTTGTCAGCAAAATCTACATTGCAACAGACAGTTCCCCTGTGGATATGCAATCTTATGAACTTTGCTGTGATATGATCGATGTTGTAATTGATGTGTCTTGTATATATGGGTAAGTTATATGCATATTCCTGCAAGATCTCAGACAGACGGGAAACTATTAGCTTGATTTGTCCCAGAGACTAATTTCTGAGGCCTCTGGCAAGCAGTACTGCATGCGGTGGGATTGTTCTGACCATAGTGCTTTAACCTGGAGCATGATTTCTCTGGAACTGTGCCGCTGGGTCTTACTCTTTCAGAGAATGGCTAAGAAAAGTTGGAAAGCATGACTAGAACTGACTTGTTTATCACTGCAAGTTTCTCCTGATGTTGTGAGGATGGGGGAGGGTTGCACTGTATCTTCTCACTACTGGGACTTAGCTAGATTGAAAAACTAGGTTAATTTATTTAAAATCGTCCGAATAACAAAGTAAGTTCTGGTTCCTGATTTAATCTCAGGCTTTGTGGAATTAGAGATTCTTAATCTTTCATATAGCAAAGTAGGTAATTAGAATTTTGGATGTTGGAAGAACTTACACATATAAAAATCTGACCCATATATACAAGTTTCCAAAATAAATCTCTAAAATTTGAGCTCTTCCTTTATGTAAATTTGCCAAATTCTATATAGAAACTTACGAAAGCCAGCCAGCAAGTGATTTTGCAGAATAGGCCAGAGGACTAGTGAAAACTTTGGAGAATTTACTGGCTTTTCAAAAGCTGATAATGGCCAGGTTGTAGTGGCTTGCGCCCATAATCCCAGATGTTTGGAAGGCTGAGGTGAGATGATCGCTTCAGGCCAGGAGTTTGAGACCAGTCTGGGCAACCTTACCAACCTTACCAAAAAAAAAAAAAAAAAAAAAATAACATTCTTTGCACCTTCTGACTTCCTAGATTCCCCTGGTATACTAACATCAGCATTCTCAAGTTGCTTTCAGATGCTTTAGCATTATCTACTACCTGTGTTTTCTCTCTGCTCCATCTAGTCTAAATGTCTTTTACCTCTGACTCTCTTCACTTTGGTCTTTTGCCCTATTTTTCAGTGTCTTTCCCCAGCTACCTCTGAGTAGGAGAGTACATTTGTCTTATCTATTCTTTATCTGTCCATCTGTTCCTCTTACTTTGTGATTACATGCTCTCTTCTCTTTTCTTTTTTTGAGGTGGAGTCTCACTCTGTTGCCTGGGCTGGAGTGCAGTGGTGTGATCTCAGCTCACTGCAACCTCTGCCTCTTGGGTTCAAGCAGTTCTCCTGCGTCAGCCTCCCAAGTAGCTGGGATTACAGGCACTAGCCACAACACCTGGCTAACTTCTTATATTTTTGGTAGAGATGGGGTTTCACCATGTTGGCCAGGCTGGTCTTGAACTCCTGACCTTGTCATCCACTTGCCTTGGCCTCCCAAAGTGCTGGGATTACAGTCATGAGCCATCGAGCCTGACTTGTTTTAATTATTTACATAATGAAAATGAG
>CAUYLG010077486.1:0-54052 GCA_963573385.1 Cacajao melanocephalus
TATCTTTAAGTCTTGACCTTATGATCCACCCACCTCAGCCTCCCAAAGTGCTGGGATTACAGGCATGAGCCACCGCGCCCAGCCCATTGTAATCATTTTTATGTGAACAATTCAGTGTCAGTATATTTACCTTGTTGTTTAACCTTACCATCATCTGTCTGTAGAACTTTCTCACCTTCCCAAACTGAAACTTTGTACCCATTAAGCAATAACTCCCTATTATTCCCTGCTCCCAGCTTCTAGTAACCACTGTTTCTGTTTCTCTGAATTTGACTACTTCAGGAACCTCATGTAAGTGGAATTCTATAATGCTGTTTTGTGTCTGGCTTGTATCACTTAGCATAATGTGATCAAGGTTCATTCATGTTATATAGCATGTGTCAGAATTTCTTTGTTTTTAAGGCTGAATAGTATTCCATTATAAGTGTAGACCAAATTTTGTTTTTTCATTCTGCTGTTGATGGACATTTGGGTTTTATTTATTTTTTTGTTTTTTCATGGAAATGAGAAAGGAAGAAAGAAAAGAGCTCTTAGAAGGACTGTTCTCAACCACTGTATTTTTACTATTTAATTATGATGGTAGCAGCTGTCACTTGTTTGTGCTAGGAATTTTTTTTTTTTTTTGAGACGGAGTCCTACTCTTGTTGCCCAGGCTGGAGTGCAATGGTGCAATCTCGGTTCACCACAACCTCCTCCTCCTGGGTTCAAGCGATTCTCCTGCCCTAGCCTCCCGAGTAGCTGGGATTACAGGCACCCACCACCACTCCTGGCTAATTTTTTGTATTTTTAGTAGAGGCGGGGTTTTACCATGTTAGCCAGGCTGCTCTCGAACTCCTGACCTCAGGTGATCCACCTGCCTCGGCCTCCCAAAGTGCTGGGATTACGGGCGTGAGCCACAGCACCTAGCCCGTGCCAGGAATTTTATATGCCTTTCCCAAAAGTTTTTATAACTGCCCTAATAAGTGAGTGAGCTGAGGCTTAGAAGTTAAGTGGAACCCAGATTACATATGGCACTGATAAACCGAGACGCCATCTCAAAAAAAAAAAAAAGAAAAAAGAGGTTTAATTGGCTCATGGTTATGTAGACTGTGCAGGAAGCACAGTGGCTTCTGCTTCTGGGGAGGCCTCAGGAAACTTACAATCACGTCAGAAGACCAAGGGGAAGCAGACACATCTTACATGGCAGGAACAGGAGCAGGAGAGAGTTGGGGGAAATACCACACACTTGAAGACAACTAGTTCTCGTGAGAACTCACTCACACCACCATAGCACCAAGGGGGATGGTGTCAAACCATGAGAAACCAGCCCCATGATCCAGTCACCTCCCACCAGGCCCCACCTCCAACATTGGGGATTATCATTTGACGTGAGATTTGAGCGAGGACACAAATCTAAACCGTATTACATAAGGGTACATAAAACAGTGGTGTCTTAAATAGTTGATGGTGCCTGAGATTTGATGAAATGTAATAGTTAGAAGTGCCTGGAATAGTAGTAAGCACTTGGTAAATGTTATATGGCATTAACCAGTGACTGCCACCCGAAGAGAGGGAGGCCCTTTCCAGAATAGCTTGTTGGCTTTCCTCTATAACAACATTTTAAAATATGGTAGCATTGACACCTGAATTTTCTCTATAAATTGAAATTCTCATACATTGCTTGGGGAAATGTAAGATGTTATCACAGCCTCATTGGGAAACAGTTTGATTAAAATGGCAAACTTAGAGTTCTCTTGTGACTCAGCATTTCTACTTTTAGGTATAACGTTTATTCACACAGTAACTTGTACACAGATGTTTATACCAGCACTGTTCATTATAGGCAAAAAATGGAAGCAACCAAAAATGCCCATTGACTGGTGAATGGATAAATAAAATGTCGTATATCCATACTGTGGAATACTATTTGGTTATAAAGAAGAATGAAGTACTGATAAATGCTACAACGTACATGAACCTTGAAAACAGTATGCTAAATGAAAGAAACCAAGACACAAAAGCTTTACATTGTATTGTTTTATTTATATGAAACATTGGAAAAGGCAAATCCTAGAGACAGAAAGGAGATTGGTGGTGGTTTCCAGATAGAAGAATGGGAAAGTAACTGCTGATGGTTACAGGGTTTCTTTTTAAGGTGATAAAATAGTCAGAAATTAGATTGTGGTAATAATTGCACAAGTCTGTGAATATACTGAAAGTTAGAAAGTTGTACACTTGCCGGGCGAGGTGGCTCACGCCTGTAACCCAGCACTTTGGAAGGCTGGGGTGGGCGGATCACCTGAGGTCAGGAGTTCGAGACCAGCCTGGCCAGCGTGGTGAAACCTCGTCTCTACTAAAAATAAAAAAATTAGCTGGGTGAGGTGGCGTGCACCTGTAATTCCAGTTACTTGGGAGTCTGAGGCAGGAGAATTGAACCTGGAAGGAGGAGGTTGCAGTAAGCTGAGACCCCATGCCATTGCACTCTAGCCTGGGCGGCAGAGCGAGATTCCCATCTCAGAAAAAAAAAAGGAAAAGAAAGTTGTACACTGTAAGTGGGTGAATTATGTCTCAGTAAAGGTGTAGCCTTTATAGTGTGTAATAGCTTCAAAGTAATTGCATAGTTACGGCTCTATTTGAGGCACTTTGACCTGTTACTTTAATTCTTGAAATAAATAACTGTTTTATTAAATCTCTTCCACCTCATTCCCACTTTTTTTTAGAGACGATATCTTGCTCTGTTGCTCAGTCCGGAGTGTAGTGGCATGCACAATCATAGCTTAATGCGGCCTTTAACTCCTGAGCTCAAGTGATCCCTCCACCTTGGCCTCCCAAAGTGCTGGGATTACAGGTATGAGGCGCCACACCCACTCCCCTGTTTCATTAAAATGAGAAAAATAGACTCAAAACATAAGAACTGAAGTATATCTGATATTTTTGCTACTACCTCATATTGCTCTTTAGCCACTGTTATCTGACCAGGCATGGTGGCTCACACCTATATAATCCCAGCACTTTGGGAAGTCAAGGCAGGAGAAGCATTTGAGCTCAGGAGTTTGAGTTCAGCCTGGACATCATAGCAAGGCCCTGTCTCTAGTCACAATAAAAAAGAAAAAGAAAGGCCTCTACATCTCTAATTCCAGTTGTTTCTTTTGGAGGTAGCTTTGATATTTAGAAACATCTTCTTCGGTTCAACCCCAGTTTGTCTTACTGTGGCCTCAACCAATTAGTCATAGTTGCAGTTTAGTGTTCTTTAAATATGGTATATATGTAATAAAATTTTAAAAAAATAACAAAAAAGAACAAACAAAATAAATATGGTATATACCTCACTTATGGCATTACACTCTTACGGTAAATGTTAATAAACATATAATAAATATGTTCTAGATGTATATTACATTGATTTGAATTTTTACTGGTTGGTAAATAAATGGGAAGAATGGGAATTATTTATGTAAATTTCTTGCGGAATTATGTGTTCACATGTGGTGGGACTCAGGCTTAATTTTAAGTCTTAAATGAGGTAAAAGTATCAAAGTAGCTGGTTATGTTCTTGTTACTCCTGTGCAGCTAGAATTTGAAAAAAAAGATTAAAAATTCACATTTGTCTTACCATGGTCACAGAATATTTTCTGTTTATTATTATGGAATAAATTATTGACCTGAGACATAGGTTTACTTCTAAACAGAGAAAAAACATCTTTGAATCAGGTGAAAAATAGTATAGAAGGAATTTGATTAAATGCATACAACCTGTATGATTTCTAGGGTTAAATTGCAGTGTATATTGTGTTAGTGAAAAAAATCATTAGATTAGTAAAATTCTAGCCCAATGATATGTCCTGCTCTAATAGAGATTAAGTTGTAGGCTGGGTGTGGTGGTTTGCATGCTTGTAATCCCAGCATTTAGGGAGGCAGGGGCAGGTGAATGGCTTGAGCTCAGGAGTTCAAGACTAGCTTGGCCAAAATGGCAAAAACCTGTCTCTACTAAAAATGCCAAAAAAAAAAAAAAAAAAAAAATTAGTTGGGTGTGGTGGCATGGGCCTGTAGTCCCAGCTACTCAGGAGGCTAAGGCGGAAGAATTGCGTGACCCTGGGAGGCAGAGGTTGCGGTGAGCCAAGATCGTGCCACTGCACTGCAGCCTGGGACAACAGAGCAAGACTCTCTCAAAAAAAAAAAAAGAGTTTAAGTTGTGAATTTTGCTCTTTTTCCTTGGTGTTAGCAACATACTTTTTACATGTTAATGTATTGTATATACATACCAATGCTAATAATCTTTAATGAGCATATGCTCATCTGTACATGCATATTCAAAGTAAAATAGCATTTCTTTTGTATGATAAGGGAGTTAAAGCTGGTTTAATAATGTAATGTGCTTTGAGACCCTGTCTCAAAAATAAATAAATTAAATAAAAAGCAGGATATGGCCAAGTACAATGGCTCGTATCTTTAATCCCAGCACTTTGGGAAGCTGAGGTCGGTGGATCACCTGAGATCAGGGCCTGGCCAACATGGCAAAACCCCATCTCTACTAAAAATATAAAAAGTAGCTGAGTGTGGTGGCACACACCTATAATCCCAGCTACTCAGGAGGCTGAGGCAGGAGAATTGCTTGAACCCAGGAGGTGAAGGTTACAGTGAGCCAAGATCGTGCCACTGCACTCTAGCCTGGACAACAGAGTGAGACTCTGTCTCAAAAAAAAAAAAAAAGATGCACTTCACATATTTTCAGATCTTAAAACTGGAAGTTACAGATGGAACTATGAACTCACATCTACCATGAAGTAGGAGCTGAAGTGTTTGTTAAACTAAAAAGTGAATCAAATGTACAGTACATCTTGGAGGAGGAGATAAGAACCATTGATGCTGTGTCAGTATTGACAATTAAGAATAGTTTCCTTCGTTTCTATCTGGGAACATTTAATATTCACTGTTACAGTGTTCAGATTTCTGTTTTTATTCATTGATTGCTTCCCAAAGATAGTGAGTGTTCTGAAGTTCCCAGACAATGGTAGTGTTAGTTTTGTATGTGAAAATAAAAAGACTTTATTATTGTTGTTGTTTGTTTTTGTTCTTGTTATTATTATTATTTAGACGGAGTTTCCCTCTTGTTGCCCAACCAGTTGTGCAATGGTACAATCTTGGCTCACCACAACCTCCGCCTTCTGGGTTCAAATGATTCTCCCGCCTCAGCCTCCCAGGTAGCTGGGATTATAGGCACGTGCCACCACACCCGGCTAATTTTGTATTTTTAGTAGAAACAGGGTTTCTCCATGTTGGTCAGTCTGGTCTCGAACTCCCAACCTCAGGTGATCTGCCCACCTCGGCCTTCCAAAGTGCTGGGATTACAGGCTATAATTATTATTTTTTAATAGAGACAGGGTCTTATTACGTTGTCCAGGCTGGTCTCAAACTCATAGCCTCAGTCTTCCCACCTTGGCATCCCAAATTGTTGGGATTACAGACTTTATTCACTGTGCCTGGCCATGGAGATAATCTTGAAGATTAAATTCCTTTTTACAATATTTTTATTTCAGTTTAGTTTTTGAGACAAGGTCTTGCTCTGTTGCCCAGGCTGTAGTGCAGTGGCACGATCATAGCTCACTCCAGCTTCTGCCCCCCGGGCTCAAGTGATCCTCTCACCTCAGCCTTCAAGTAGCTGGGACTGCAGGCATACACCACCATGCCTGGCTAAATTGTTTGTATTTTGTAGAGATGGGGGTTGCCCACGCTTCTCTTGAACTCCTGGGCCTAAGTGATTTCACCCACCTCGACCTCCTGAAGTGCTGAGATTACAGGTGTGAGCCACCACATCTGGCCCTTGAAGATTAAATTCTCATCTGCAAATTCAAAATTATTCTTTTTCTCCTCTTCCTTTTCCTCCTCCCCCTCCTCCCCTTCCCTCTCCCCCTCCCCTTCCTCCTCCTCCTCCTCCTCTGTGAAATTGTGGTTATACCTGTTATAAAACAATGTTTGATGCGGGCTCAGTGGCTCACGCCTGTAATCCTAGTACTTTGGGAGCCTAAGATGGGCAGATCTTGTGATCCCAGGAGTTCAAGACCAGCCTGGGTAATATGGTGAAACTCCATCACTGCTGGAAATTAAAAAATTAGCTGGATGTGGTGGTGTGTGCCTGTAGTCACAGCTACTTGGGAGGCTGAGGTTGCAGTGAGCCAAGATTGTACCATTGTACTCAAGCTTGGGCTACAGGAGTGAGACCCTGTCTTAGAGAGAGAGAGAGAGAGAGAGAGAGAGAGAGAGAAAATGTGTTGTTCATAAGCCCTACAGTACTGTCTTACTTAACTTGAATTGTATTTGATATTATTTAATCCTGTAATAACATGTTTGCCATAATGTTAAGTGCACATTCATTCAGCGTGAGTCACTTACATACTAGGGATACTTTATTAAGTAGGATGGATACAGTGTCTTTTAGGGAAGACGAGACAAATAAGGCAGAAATCATAGAAGTGTAATTAATACTATGGCAAAGGAAACTACAGCTGTGTGGAACAGATTAGAAAGAAGTGATATAGAAACAAACTGGAAGAATAACTAGGAATTCATTGAGAGAAGAGGGCATAGAGGCGTGTTATTGAGAAAACAAATATGTATGAAGGCCCAGAGCAGGGGAAAAGTTGAATATGACTTTTTGAGCAAGAGAGTGGAGTATGGGATAGAGGTAAAACTTGAGATTTCAGGAGTAGTCTAGGGCCAGGTTAAAGAGTGGGCTTGGCCTTCCGCGGTGGCTCGTGCTTGTAATCCCAGCACTTTGGGAGGCTGAGGTGGGAGGATCACCTGAGGTCAGGAGTTCGAGACCAGCCTGGCCAACGTGGCAAAACTCCATCTCTGCTAAAAATAGAAAGATTAGCCAGGTGTGGTGGGCACCTAAAATCTCAGCTGCTTGGGAGGCTGAGTCAGGGAGAATTGCTTGAACCCGGGAGGCGGAGGTTGCAGTGAGCCGAGATCGCGCCATTGCACTCTAGACTCTAGCCTGAGCAACAGAACAACACACCTTCAGAAAAACAAAAAAAAAAAATTAGAGATAGAGTGGGCTTACCTGAAGGGAATGAGAGAGGTCATTAACAGTCCGCAGCATAGTGATACAAATCAGATTTGTTTTAAAGGGCTCTCTTTAATTTTGGTGTGGAAAATAATTGGAGCGAACAGACAGGTATGCAATAAATTCAGGAGACTATAGTAACCTAGGTGACGAATGATTGTCTCCTTTAATGGGAAGGTGGTTGGAGAGAATTAGGTATCATTGAAAGCAGTAAAATTATGAAGACTAAAAAGAAGCATAGCAAGAATGAAGGAATGGAAAGTATGTGTTGGTTTTCTGTATTTTAGAGTCATTGGCAAATTAAAGTGCTTTTTTAGATTGAATATGAGTTAGTGAGCAAGCAGGATATAAGGAAGAAACAGGTAGTGTAGAAAAATCAAGAAGTCACAAAGAGATGAGAGAAGTGGAGACTCAGCTTCTTTCCATAAATAGCTTAGGAGCATATATTAAAGAGTTAATTTTTTTTTCATTTGGTCATACTCTCTTGCTCAGGCTGTAGTACCATGGCACAGTCATGGCTTGCTGCAGCCTCAACCTTTCAGATTCAAGCGATCCTCGTGTTTTAGAATTTTCACTTGTTGGTTTATTATTCTTACATACTGAGACAAATAATGAGATGATTAGACTCAGAATCTGGAAACAGATTGTGGGAGTTTACATTAGTCTCTGTTTAACTACCTATTTGATTTTGGGTAGGTTTCTTAAACTCTAAGCCTTAGAGTCTTCTCAGTGCCTGCTACATCATAATAGGCCCTCCAATAAAAGGAATTTGAGAAAAAATTCTACAGAAAGATTAAGAGAAGCACAGCCACTTACTATTTGTGCTTCCATTCACTGATTTTACTTACTTTTTTCCTCAAACTTATTCTGCATGAAGTGCCATTTACTATTTATGTTTTTATTTAGTATACTACTTTATTTACCAAAATTGATTTTAGTCTCTGTTGTATTCTCATAGCATCTACCATTATGCTAGGTAAAATGTAAGCTCCTAGTAATTGTTGAGTTTGTTTAAAGGTGGAACATTTATTAAAGAGTTTGAAAACAATATATGTTAGTGACAACATTCAGCTTACTGAATCCTTTGTCTTCTATACCCCTTCTTACACCTAGGCAAAGTGGCTTAATAGATATAGGGACCTTTCTTTTTTTAGATTGAAGATTTCATTTTCTTATAGTTCTACTTAAACTGTTTTATTTCTGTTACTTAAAAACTCAAGTGTGCTTTATATTCTAGGTCCGGTTTATCACTAAAATATGGCATCCTAATATTAGTTCCGTCACAGGGGCTATTTGTTTGGATATCCTGAAAGATCAATGGTAAGAGATTTTGAATTCACCTTCTCTCCTTCTCATATGAATACCAAGACTATAAGAGTGTTAAATGTGTAATTGCCTCAAAACATATATTATACTTTATCTTGTTTGGGCAGTAACTTTATGAAGTCTCTTAAGTACGTAATTGTAAATGCAGTATAATTGAGATCACAATCCATATTTAAATAGAGACTTGTTAGATGATGTTAGATGCTAGCTTTACATTTTGAAAAGTCTTGGATTTCATTTGTTATTTTGGTAAATTTGATTCTTTGCTATCTTAAGAAGATATTTGTGAAAGACTAAAAAAGTAAAAAGTAAGTATTGAAGTAGCCATCTCCCCCTCAGATGGAATGTAAGCTACAAAATTGCTGCAAGTTATGTTTAATTGAGCACAGTTAAAGTTTTTGGTTCATGAATTCCAACAGGGAGCACCTTTGTAGGTGATGTCTTCATTTGGATAGTAGTATTGTGCTTTCACTTGGTTTGTCTCATTTGCTCTGCACAGCATTTAAGCATTTTAAGAGTTCGTACTCTGGAGCCATCAGGTTCACATCTTCGCTCTCCAATTTACCAAGCTGCATGGTCATAAGCAAATTGCCTAAAGTCTGTGTGTGGCTTAGTCTCCTCATCTGTAAAATGGGTTGACACCCACTTCATAGAGCTGAGAGGATTTAATAAGTTGTTTTATATAATTCTCTTAGAATAGAGCTTTGCTTTTTGTTGTTGTTGTTGAGACAGGGTTTTGCCCTGTTGCCCAGGCTGGAGTGCAGTGGTGCAATCATAGCTCACTACAGCCTTGTCTTAAGCCCAAGCAGTCCTACCACCTCAGCCTCTCAAGTAGGTGGCAATACGGGTGCACACCACCATGCCTGGCTAATTTCTGTATTTTTTGTAGAGACAGGGTTCTAGTTGCCCAGGCTGGAAACTTGCATAATCCAACGATGATAAAGATGATAGTTAATTATTTAGCACATGATTTTATAGATGGAAAAACTAAGACCAAAGGTATAAAAAGTAATTGGAGTGGGAGAAAACCATAAAATTAGAAAAAATCAATTGAGTGTGTTATTATGACCTTTTCTTCTGATTTTACTCTTTTGCAAGAGAAGGTATAACAGAACAAAATAAACAGCAATTGGTAGGAAGACTTGGAGCCAAAACTATGTTTAATGGGCCCAGCCTGGCTACCGGATCTTCTAAAGATTATATATTATTGTTGGTACTAGAATTTTTAAGCTGTGTTTTGTTTTGTTTTGTTTTGTTTTGTTTTTGAGACAGAGTTTCACTCTTGTTGCCCAGGCTAGAGTGCAGTGACACAATCTTAGCTCACTGCAACCTCTGCCACCCAGGTTCAAGGTTCAAGTGCCTTAGCCTCCTGAGTAGCTAGGATTACAAGCATGTGCCACCATGCCCAGCTAATTTTGTACTTTTAGTAGACATGGGATTTCATCATGTTGGCCAGGCTGGCCTCGAACTCCTGACCTCAGGTGATCCTCCTGCCTCGGCCTCCCAAAGTGCTGGAATTATAGGAGTGAGCCACCACACCCAGCCTAAGCTGTGTGTTTGATTTGTTAAGAAAGGGGGAAAAAATGGTACCTGAAAGAAAATGAAATAGGAATGACAGCATTTAGGGTATGGCCAATTTGGTTTACTTAGTAACTGGATGAACAGACGAGAGTTGCAGGTTTTGTTTTCTTTTTCTATTCCAGTAGCACATCAGAGTAAATCCTGTCCCTCAGCAGATCATCTCTCGGGATCTAGTTTCTTGATCTGTATTCCAATATATTCTTTATTCCACATCGATCAAGACTTTCAAACATAAAACAATGTGAAATAGGCTGGGTGCAGTGGATCACGAGGTCAGGAGATCGTGATCATCCTGGCTAACACAGTGAAACCCTGTCTCTACTAAAAATACAAAAAATTAGCCAGGTGTGGTGGCATGCGCCTGTAGTCCCAGCTACTCGGGAGGCTGAGGCAGGAGAATTGCTTGGACCCAGGAGGCGGAGGTTGCAGTGAGCTGAGATTGCACCACTGCACTACAGCCTGGGCAACAGAGTGAGATTCTTGCCTTTAAAAAAAAAAAAAAAAAACCCGGTGTGGAATAGACTTACTTTTTATCTTCTCTCTTACTCTTTTTTGATTTGTGACCTTTGCCAATTTATTGAACATAAGTGTCGGTGTTTTTAATCCATTAGGTTCCTGTAAGCGGAGGCTCTCTAGAAGTAGCCAAAAAAAAAAAAAAAAAGAGAGAGAAATAGAAAATAAAATAATCCATTACGTTATCACCAAGGCTCCTGAAAGCTCTAAGATTCAGTGATAAGAGTATATAGTTGTAGTATTAGAGAAACTGTACTTTTTTCATTTGGCTTCTAGGACATAGTTTTCCTATTCTCCCTTTCCTGTGCTCACTCCCAGACTCTTTAACCAGTTCCTCTCATATCTCCTGGATCTTTGTGTATTAGAATGCCTCAGGGATAAATCTTGGATTTCTGCTCCTTTCTAGCTGCACTCACTTTCTTGGTAAGCTCATCTGATTTCATAACTTCACCTTTACATACTGCAAACTCGCAAATTAACTTCCCTGAACTTGAGACTCCTGTCCTGCCGCCTGCTTATCATCTTTACTTGAATATATAATGAACATATCAAACATATGAAAAACTGAACTGATAGTCTCCTAACCTGAAACCTGTTTCTATAGTCTTCCCCAACTAAGTTATTGGCAAATACATCCTTGCATTTGCTCAGGACAAAATCACATCATGATCCTTGGTGTTTCTTCCTCTAGTACCCCATGCCCTGTCTGTGGATCTATCGGCAAAATCTCCAAAATTTTAACTGGAGCTTTACTAGTACGCTTTTCCAAACACATAACCTCTAGCCTGGATAATTGCATTAGTCTGCCTCCCTGCTTCTGGCTTTTCCCTATTCAGGCTATTCTCAGCACCCAGAATGACAAGATTAAAAACAAAGCTTGCAGTTGAAAACTTCCCACTGACTTCTCTTTTTGCCCAAAGTTAAGCCAACAGTACTGTTACTTGCAATTATCTCCCTATATAGCTAGTTGAAAGATTATGTTGTGTGTATATAGGGAGAGAAGTTGAATTTTTATACCAAAACATATTCTCCTAATATGCTGTGCAGGAACAAAATATTTTTTTACTTCAACTATTCCCTTTTCCTAAGCCAAGTGAATAATCGTGTTTTGTATCTGTACAATTGAAATATTAACAGATACCAAAGACACATTAGGTAAAATAGGTGAGACTAGGTATTCATGAAGTCATTACTCTCTTCTCTGAGCTTTATTGAGGTATAATTGACATTTAGTGCCTATCCATATTTAAATGTGAATGTTTAGGTTTCAGAACTGGAATCTGATAGAGAAAAATACAGAATCTTAATCAAAGGAAAAATTAATTACATAAGCATTAAATAATTTTTGGCAGGCATACTAGAAAATAATTGGTTAATGTTGGTCTTTTATTAATGCATGTAGGAGTGGTGATTTACTTTCATTAATATTTAACAACTTATTTTAGTATGGTTTATTTCTTAATTCCACAACTTATACTATGTGGAAACTATTTTCTAATGTTTTTTCACTAACACTTACTATGACTAAGGGTATCTACTTACCTGGGGAAGAAAATGACAACACATAAAAATTTTACTCAGTGATGCTGCCCTTCTAAAAGACATAGACAGGCACAGAATATCTACTTGGTCAATAAGGTATGCTCAGCATCATTTATCAGGGAAATGCAAATTAAAATCACAATTAGGTACCACTACATGCTTGTAAATATAAATACCTCATGCATTGCTGATAAGAATGTGGTTTAACCACTTAAAGCCAGTAATATCTACCAAAGCTAAACATACACCTTCATTGTGGCCTATCAGCTTCATTCCTAGGTATTAATTTGTAAAATTTCTAAAAGAAATTAGTCCCTATGCCTTTTTTTTTTTTTTTTTTTTTTTTTGAGGTGGACTCTTGCTTTGTTGCCAGGCTGGAGTGCATTAGTGCAATCTCGGCTCACTGCAGCCTCTGCTTCATAGGTTCAAGTGATTCTCTTGCTTCAGCCTCCTGAGTAGCTGGGACTACAGGCATGTGCCACTACACCCAGCTAATTTTTATATTTTTAGTAGAGACAGGGTTTCACCATGTTGGCCAGAATGGTCTGGGTCTCTTGACCTTGTGATCCACCCGCCTTGGCCTCCCAAAGTTCTGGGATTATAGGTGTGAGCCACCGCGCCTGGCCCTATGCCCACTTTTTAAAAGACATTATAAAAGAATATTTATGGCAGATTTATTAATAGCCCAAAATTGGAAATAATTTAGATGTCTTATCAACAAGAGAATTGATATATTGTGATCACACATTGGAGCACTACGTAACAGTAAAAAAGAGCATATCATTGGCATGCTCAGTGTCAGTGACATGTTCAGCATGGATGAGACTCAGACATGTTGAGTGACAAAAGCCAGACACAAAAGAATACATACTGTGTGATTTAATTTTTGTGAAATTCAAGATGAACCAGAATTTATGGTGATAAAAAAAATATGATAGTGGTGAGGATGGGCAGGAGTTGTGAGTGGGAGGAACAAAAGTGAGGCAATAGAGTGCTAAAAAATACTATATTTTGATCCAGGTGGTGGTTATATGGTTATATACATATGTAAAAATTTATCCAGCTGCACAGTATCTTAACTTTGCTTATGCTTTAACAAAAAAAATTATAGCAGCTGGCTGCAGTGGTGTGCACCTGGAGTCCCAGCTACTCAGGAAGCTGAGGCAAGAGGAGTGCTTAAGCCCAGCAAGTTTGGGCTGTAGTGTGCTTTGCCAGTCAGGTGTCCACACTAAGTTGGGCATGAGTATGGTAGCCTCTTAGAAACAGAGGACCACCAGATTGCCTAAGGAGGGGTGAACCAGAAAAGGTTGGAAACAGAGCAAGTCAAAACTCCTTTGCTCGGCCGGGCATGGTGGCTCATGCCTGTAATCCCAGCACTTTGGGAGGCCAAGGCGGGCGGATTACAAGGTCAGGAGATCGAGACCATCCCAGCCAACATGGTGAAACCCTGTCTCAACTAAAAAAATACAAAAATTAGCTGGGCCTGGTGGTGCTCGCCTGTAGTCCCAGCTACTAGGGAGGCTGAGGCAGGAGAATTGCTTGAACCCGCGAGGCGGAGATTGCAGTGAGCTGAGATCATGCCGCTGTAGTCCAGCCTGGCTCCTGGCAACAGAATGAGACTCTGTCTCAAAAAAACAAAAACAAAAACCCTTTGCTCATTAATAGTGAGACAACACCTGTGAATAGCCACAGCATTCCAGCCTGGACAACATAGTGAAACCCAATCTCTTTAAAAAGTAAAATCTGTGGTAAAAATGCTGCCATTCTCTTTAAGTAGCATTTAGTGTTTTGAATGAGCATGGTTTAATTATTGATCTGTTGGAAGATCCGTAGTGGAAAAGTTAGTTAACAGTATGAACAAGTCACGTGATTATTCTACATAGTAAAGCCCTTACTAAGTCCTTATGAATGAATATATGAAAAGTTACATAGCCATATTAACTATGTCTTACTGATTTGAGACTTGAGCAAAATTAATTTAGTGGAGATAAATTTATGAGGTGCTAATTTATTCACATTATCTACTAAATTATAAAGATGAACACATTTTTAAATTTCGTAATCCTGCTTGCCTGTTAGGATTTGTTATAATAAATTTAAGCTCATGTGTATACTGATCCTAAAGATCTTAATACAATATGGATTTGATTACTACTTTGTAAATAGAAGAAGAAATGGAATAAAAGAATGTTGTCAGTTGTACACTTTTTCATATTACTAAATTTAGATTTTAAAATTAATGTAGAGCAGTCCAAAATTGCACATATTTCTTTATATCATTGAAGATACAGTTTCTTTTTTTTTTTTCTTTTGAGATCTCACTCTTGCCAGGCTGGAGTGTGGTAGCACGATCTCAGCTCCCTGCAACCTCTGCCTCCTGGGTTCAAGCAGTTCTGCATCAGCCTCCCAAGTAGCTGGGATAACAGGCACATGCCACCACGCCCAGCTGATTTTTGTATTTTTAGTAGAGACAGGATTTCACTATGTTGACCAGAATGGTCTCGATCCCTTGACCTCGTGATCCACCCACGTTGGCCTCCCAAAGTGCTGGGATTACAGGCGTGAGCCATTGCACCCAGCCTAAAACTTTAAAAAAATAAATGAGTACTACATAAACTGTATCTTTGACCGGACACTCATGCCTATAATCTCAGCACTTTGGGAGGCTGAGGCGGGTGGATCACCTGAGGTCAGGAGTTTGAGAACAGCCTGGCCAACATGGTGAAACCCTCAATCTACTAAAAATTCAAAAGAATTACCTGGATGTGGTGGTGTGCAGGTGTAGTCCCAGCTACTTGGGAGGTTGAGGCATGAGAATCAGTTGAACCTGGGTGGCAGAGGTTGCAATGAGCTGAGATTGCGCCACTGCACTCCAGCATGGGTGACAGAGCAAGACTCCATCTCAGTAAAAAATGAATATTTATTTATTCATTTATTTTGTAGAGATAGGGTCTTGCTATGTTGCCCAACCTGGTCTCAAACGCTTGGCCTCAAGTGATCCTTCCACTTTGGCCTCCTGAAGTGCTAAGATTGCAGGCATGAGCCCCCACGCCTGGCCTATAGTATTCAGGGTTAGAAAAATAAGTGTGGTAGGCTGTTTTTGCATTGCCATAAAGGAATACCTGAAACTGAATAGTTTATAAAGAAAAGAGGTTCATTTGGCTTATCATTCTACAGCCTGTATGGGAAGCATGGTGCCAACATCTGCTCAATTTCTAGTGAGACTTCAGGGAGCTTATGATCACAGTGGAAGGTGAAAGGGGAGCCTGTTTCACATGGTGAGAGCAGAGTGGAAGCAACAGGGAGCAAGGAAGTTGCCACACACTTTAAAAACACTTTTTAAAAAAAACTGAGTCTTCCTCTGTCGCCCAGGCTGAAGTGCGGTAGTGCAATCTCAGCTCACTGTAACCTCCACCTTCCAACTATAAGCACTTCTTGTGCCCCTATGCCTCAGTCTCCTGAGTAGCTGGAATTACAGGCGTGTGCCACCACGTGCAGCTAATATTTGTATTTTTAATAGAGATGGGCTTTTGCCATGTTGGCCAGGCTGGTCTGGAATTCCTGAGCTCAAGTGATCCACCCGCCTTGGCCTCAGAGTGCTGAGGTTACAGGAGTAACAATCGGCTCTCACAGAAACTCATTCATCACCAATGGGATGACACTAAGCCATTCATGAGGGATCTACCCCAGTGATCCAAACAACTCTTCCCAGGCGACACCTCTAGCACTGAGGATTACATTTCAGCATGAGATTTGGAGTGGACAAATATCCAAACTATATCAATAGGTTTTGTTTTGATATTAATTTTATTTTGTGTGTATGTTTATTTTATTTATTTGTTTTTGAGACAGAATCTCACTCTGCCGCCCAGCTAGAGTGCTGTGGCTTACCAAAGCCTCAGCCTTCTAGGCTCAAGTGATTTCCCACCTCAGCCTCCCAAGTAGCTATAGCTACAGGCATGTGCCACCACACCTGGCTAATTTTTTGTAGAGACAGTTTCACCTCATTGCCTGGCTGGTCTTGAACTCTTGGACTCAAGCAGTCCACCCACTTTGGCCTCCCAAAGTGTGTGAGCCATCATGCCTGACCTGTTGAACTAATTTTCTTGCAATTAATTATTAAAACTAGCTGTGCACAATGACTCAAACCTGTAATCCCAGCATTTTGGGAGGCCAAGGCGGGAGGATTGCTTGAGCCCAAGTGTTTGAGACAAGCACTGGCAACATGACAGGACCTTGTCTGTACAAAAAATTTTTTAATTAGCTGGGCGTGGTGGTGCGTGCCTGTAGTCTAACATGAGAAAATCACTTAAGCTTTGAAAGTCAGGGCTGCTGTGAGCCTTGTTCACACATTCTGTGAAAATTTCAATCATGCAGAAAAATGACAACTTTTTCCCTTTTACGTTGTTTAGAATTGAATCTAAATTGATAGCTCTAGGTTTTTTTTTTTTTTCCAATTTTGAGGGCAAACTGCCCTCTTTTTTTTTTTTGCCCCTGCCAGACACAGTTATACTCTGTCACCCAGGCTGGAGTGCAGTGACAAGATCACAGCTCACTGCAGCCTTCACCTTCCAGGGCCGAGCATTCTTCCAACCTTAGCCTGTCACAGGTGCACACCACCATGCCTGGCTAATTTTTTTACATGGATCTCGCCATGTTGCCCATGCTGGTGTTGAGCTCCTGTGCTCAAGCAGTTCTCCTATGTTGGCTTCCCAAAGTGTTAGGATTACAGGCACAAGCCACTGCACTCAGCTTTTTCGTTTTTGTTGTCATTGTTGTTGAGAGTCTTGCTCTGTCACCCAGGCTAGAATGCAGTGGTGTGATCTCAGCTCACTGCAACCTCTGCCTATCAGGTTCAAATGATTCTCCTGCCTCAGCCTCCTTAGTAGTTGTGATTACAGGTGCCAACCACTATGCCTGGCTAATTTTTGTATTTTTTTTTTTTTTTTTGAGACAGAGTCTTGCTCTGTCGCCAGGTGCTGGAGTGCAGTGGCGAGATCTCGGCTCACTGCAACCTTTGCCTCCTGGGTTCAAGCAGTTCTGCTGCCTCAGCCTCCTGAATAGCTGGGACTACAGGCCACCACGCCCAACTAATTTTTGTATTTTTAGTAGAGATGGGGTTTCACCATGTTGGCCAGGATGGTCTTGATCTCTTGACCTCATGATCCACCCGCCTTGGCCTCCCAAAATGCTAGGATTACAGACGTGAGCCACCGCGCCTGGCCCACTTTTTGTATTTTTGGTAGAGACAAGGTTTCACTATGTTGGCCAGGCTGGTCTTAAACTCCTGACCTCAGGTGGTCTGCCTGCCTTGGCCTCCCAAAGTGCTGGGATTACAGGCGTGAGCCACTGAGCCGGTCTGATTCTTTCTCTTTAATGTCCCCTTCATTCAGCGCACAAGAGTTCCATTTCTCCACAACGTAGTTAACAATTACTATTTTTTTATGGTAGCCATCCTAATGGATATGAAGTAATAGCTCATTGTGATTTCGATTTGCATTTCCCTAATGATTAGTGGTGCTGAGCATCTTTTCATGTGTTTATCGACACTTTATATATCTTCTTTGGAGAAATATCTGTTCATGTCCCTTGTCGATTTTTTAGCCAGGTTTTTTGTTGCTGTCATTGAGTTGTAGGAGTTCTTTATATTTTATGAATATTAAGCCCTCACCAGATAAATGATTTACAGATATTTTCTCCTGTTCTGTGAGTTGCATTTTCACTGTATTGATTGTGTCCTTTCCAACACAGAAGGTTTTTTGTTTCAAGTGGTGGGGTCTTGCTATGTTGCCCAAGCTATCCTCTAACTCTTGGGCTCAAGTGATCCTCCCACCTCAGCCTCCCAAGTAGCTGGGACTACAGGTGTGTGCCACCACACCAGCTTCACAGGAGTATTCATTGATTGATTGTGTCTCACTCTCTTGCCCAGGCTGGATAGTGCAGTGGTGTGATCTTGGCTTACTGCAACCTCTGCCTCCTGGGTTCAAGCGATTCTCCTGCCTCAGCCTCCCAAGTAGCTGAGATTACAAACATGCACCAACACACCTGGCTAATTTTGTGTTTTTAGAAGAGGTGGTGTTTCACCATGTTGGCCAGCCTGGTCTTGAACTCCTGACCTCAGGTGATCTACTTCAGCCTCCCAAAGTGCAGGGATTATAGGCATGAGCCCCACCGCACCTGGCTAGGAGTTTTTAACTTTGATAAAGTTGTCATACATTTTCCCTTATTTTTTATTTGTTTTCCTGTGCTCTCAATGTCATATCCAAGGAATAATTGCCAAATTCAGTGTCCTCAAGTTTTCCCCCTGTGTTTTTGCTTTCTGGCTCATAATGTTTAGGTGTTTAATCCATTTTGAGGTTTTGTTTTTTTGAGATGGAGTTTTGCTCTTATTGCCCAGGCTGGAGTACAATGGTGCAATCTCAGCTCACCACAGCCTCGGCTTCCCAGGTTCAAGCGATTCTCCTGCCTTAGCCTCTGGAGTAGCTGGGATTACAGGCATGCACCACCATGCCAGCTAATTTTTTGTATTTTTAGTAGAGATTGGGTTCTCCATGTTGGTCAGGCTAGTCTCGAACTCCTGACCTGAGATGATCCACCCACCTCAGCCTCCCAAACTGCTGGGATTACAGGCATAAGCCACCAAGCCCAGCCTTGAGTTAACTGTTATATAGGCTATAATAAGGTAAGGGTCTAACTTCATTAATTTGAGAGATTATACTCAAGGAAAAAGAAAAAGAGATTATCAGTTTTTAAGAAAAGTGTTTATTGCCTTTTTGAGATATATGTAAAACTACCTATGGGATAGGCATGTAATACTATATGATAGTATGAGTGACTTTGAAGATTTATAAGATTAAGATGCTTTTATTTTACACGGCTTTATGTTTTTATTTCAAATTAAAATAAGTATTGTGAGTTTAATAATTGCCTTAGTATTAATTACTTTCTTTGAGTGGAAACTTTTCTTTGCTATTCAGGTAAATTTCCTTTAAAATAAATAATTTTATTACAAATTATATAAGATCTTGTTTCAAATGACACCATGGATTTTTAAATTAGGTTGTTTAGAAAGTCCATTGGAAAATTAACTAGCACACTTAAGTGTTGTATATTTCATTGTTTATATTTTGTCTTTTTTATCTTTATGTTATTTTTGGTGGTTTAGGTCAGCTTTATGCTGAGAACATCTAGGTAGCTTTTGATGTGTATGTGCCTTTAAACGTTCTCTTTGAAATTACCAAAATTATCAAAGGAAATTAGAGAAAGCATTTTCCTTTGTTATTGTGAGAATAGATAGACAGGCCAGCAGGGTGGCTCACACTTGTAATCCCAGCACTTTGGGAGGTGGAGGCAGGAGAATCACCTGAGGTCAGGATTTCGAGACCAGCCTGACCAACATGGTGAAACCCTGTCTCTACTAAAAAAAAATACAAAAATCAGCTGGGTCTGGTGGCGTGCACCTGTAATCTCAGTCACCTGGAAGGCTGAGGCAGGAGAATTCCTTGAACCTGGGAGGCAGAGGTTGCAGTGAGCCGAGATTGCGCGCCTGCACTCCAGCCTAGGGGACAGAGCGCAACTCTATCTCAAACAACAAAAAAAAAAGAAGTTCCCAAGGGATGCTGCTGCTGCTGGTTCCATGAACAACACTGTGAGATCATTGCCTTAAGACATCCATGGTTGGTTGTTGGTAATAACTTTTTGGCTAGGGTTGGAGGTGTAGAAGACAGAGTCTGGCTCCGTCCCCCAGGTAGAGTGCAGTGGCGCCATCTGGTGTTCACCTCTCTGGTTTAAGCGATTCCTGCCTCAGGCCCCTCAAGTAACTGGGATTACAGGCATGTGCCACCACATCTGGCTAATTTTTATATTTTTAGCAGAGACAGGGTTTCACCATGTTGCCCAGGCTGGTCTCAAACTCCTGGCCTCAAGTGATCTCCCCTCCTCGACCTTCCAAAGTGCTAGGATTTCAGGTGTGAGCCACTGCACCCAGTCTAAAATAACTTTTATAGGCATCTAGGGGAGTACTATTTATGCACCAAACTTGGGAAAAGTGAGAAAACAGTCACTAATTTTCTCTATTCTGTGGTTCAAATCAGGAACCAAGTTGAAAAAGGATGATTTAGAGTAATCAACCAGTTGTGGTGGCTCACACCTGTGATCCCAGCACTTTTGGGGGCTGAGGTGGGAGGACTGCTTGAGCTCAGGAGTTGGAGACCAGCCTGGGCAACATGGTGAAACCCTGTCTCTACCAAAAAAAAAAAAAAAGAAAAATTGTTTTTCATTAGCTGGGCGTGGTGGCATGCTCCTATCGTTCCAGCTTCTCAGACGGCTGAGGTATGACAATCACCTGAGCCAAAAAGGTCAAGGCTGCAGTAAGCCGTGATTGTGCCACTGCACTTTAGCCTAGGCAGTGTGAGATCCTGTGTCAAAAAAAGAATTATCTAATTTGCATGGTAAAAATGGGCATTATCTTCATGTTCTGCAATATTTTTAATATGTCCATATTATATTTATACATATGTCTATTAACTAGTGAAACTTTTTTTTTTTTTGAGACAGAGTCTTGCTCTGTTGCCCAGGCTAGAGTGCAGTGGTGCAATCTCGGCTCACTGCAACCTGTTCCTCCTGGGGTCAAGTGATTCTCCTGCCTCAACCTCCCAAGTAGCTGGGATTACAGGCTCACGCCACCATAACCAGCTAATTTTCGTATTTTTAGTAGAGATAGGGTTTCACCATGTTGGCCAGACTGGTCTTGAACTTCTGACCTCAGGTTATGTGCTCGCCTCGGCCTCCCAAAGTGCTGGGATTACATAGACGTGAGCCACTGCGCCCAGCCAGTGCAACAACTTTTTAACAGAAATGCCAAGAATTATTGCTAGATAGGTAGATACTATTTTTTAGATAAATATTAGCTTTATAAAGATATTTTATTTATAAATACATTTAGAAGCATAAATTAAGTGATGTAGTTTAAGCAGAAAAACCTGCCCTATTTCAGAATGTTATGGAATAATTTCTTGTTTTCTTGAAAATATATTTGCTTCATAGTATTTGTTTTTAGAGTGCCATTGAAAGAAAGTCTCACAAGCTATTAGCACTAATTTTTTATTACTTTAACTTTATGTTTAGAGAAATGGATAGAAAATTAGTGGATAAAATTAACAAGAAGGATCTTGGCAACAGTAAAAAAAAACAATAAGACAGTTCAGGATGAGATTATTTGAGTTGTCTTAAGAAATAGAAAAGCCGGCTGAGTGTAGTGGCTCACACCTGTAATCCCTGAATTTTGGGAGGCCAAGGTGGGTGGATCACCTGAGAAGTTTGACACCAGCCTAGGCAACATAGCAAAACCCTGTCTTTACCAAAAAAAAAAAAAATTAGCTGGGTGTAGCAGTGTGTGCCTCCAGTCCCAGCTACTCTGGAGGCTAAGGCAGGAGAATTGCTTGAGCCCTGGAGGTGGAGTTCGCAGTGAGACAAGATGGTGTCACTCCACTTCCAGCCTGAGCGACAAAGTGAGACCCTGTCTTTAAAAAAAAGGAAATAGGCTAGGCGTGGTGGCTCACGCCTGTAATCCAAGCACTTTGGAGGCCAAGGCAGGCGGATCACTTGAGGTCAAGAGTTCAAGACCAGCCTGATCAACATGGTGAAAACCCGTCTTTATATCAAATAAAAAAAAGAAAGGAAAAAGGAAATAGCGAATTGTTAAGGAAGAAAATATATGACTGGCAGATACATAATTATAAATTTCTATGATTTGACTATATAATTAAGATAAAGATCTAAGTAACTTTTAGCTCTACTAGTTTTTTAATTAAGAAAATGCTTTTGCCTGCAGAGCTTTCTTAATTGGGATATTTTTATATTTTGGATTTTAGGGCAGCTGCAATGACTCTCCGCACGGTACTACTGTCATTGCAAGCACTATTGGCAGCTGCAGAACCAGATGATCCACAGGATGCCGTAGTAGCAAATCAGGTAAGATGGCTCCTTTTGAAAGACTTTGTTACATATGAGTCTCTAACCATTTTAGTGGTTTTGCGACGTTAACACATGAGCATACTCTATTGAAACTAAATTTTGAAATGATTTTTTTCCTTGTGGTAGGATTATTTTGTCAGGTGTAATAGTGAAAACTTAAAATTTTAATATCCTAGTTTAATTGAATATATAGATGCTATTTTCCTAACATGAATATTTTTAAACACATAAAGTCAAAATAATTACACAGTGAACACCCATATTCCTACCATCTAGATTCTATGATTAATGCTCATGTATGTATCCTTCTATTTATCCTTCCATTCAGTGATGATCCCTCACTGGTAATAATTTTAATCACCTCCTATCATGGCACTGATGTGGCATGGCAGAGTTGCCGATGACCTTGTAATTTGTTGAATGGAATAAATATTTTTCATTTCACTTTCCAGCTACAGTGGCTGAGTTTAATAGTTACAACAGAGACTGGACTGAAGTTATTAGTATCTGACCCTTTAAGAAACAGTTTGCCAGCCAGGTGCGGTGGTTCATGCCTGTAATCCCAGCACTCTGGGAACCCGAGGTAGGCAGATCACTTGAGGTCAGGAGTTGCAGACCAGCCTGGCCAATGTGGTGAAACCCTGTCTCTAATAAAAACATAAAAATTAGCTCAGTGTGGTGGCACACACCTGTAGTTCCAGCTACCTGGGAGGCTGAGGTGGGAGAATCGCTTGAACCTGGGAGGTAGAGGTTGCAGCAAGCCGAGATCTTGCCATTGCACTCCAGCCTGATTTACAGAATTAAACCCTGGCTCAAAAAAAAAAAAAAAAAAAAAAAGGTTTGCCGATACCTATTCTAAGCCATTAGAATATAATGAACATTCTTTTTTTTTTTTAAATTTATTTAACTTAGAAAGTTTTTTTCTCTTTACTTCTAAGATATTACCCTCTTTTCTTCCTAACTTTATAGTTGTTCTTTGTTCGTTCCCACAATTATTTTTCTTCTTCTTTTTTTAAATGTAGTTCCTCAGTTCTGACCTTGTTACTTTTACTTTCTGTACACACTCACACTTGGATGATCATATCCATACTGATATTACAACCTGTACATTGATAAAATGTTTAGGCTTCTCCTTTCTGCTAAGCATGAGAGCCTGGTGTTTAACTAAATTGGTGATGGTATCATAGAATGATGGGTTCATAGAACGATGGTGTTACACTGAGCAAGGAACATTGATATAGTTAACCACCAAGTCACAGCCTTTGGAGTTTTTCTCTGTGTCTCCTTTTCTCCTGATAACCATTCCCTGTATTGCTCTGTTACTATATTTACGTAATTACTCTGGTTGCCATAGGTCACTTTTTAAAAATTGTTTCATTTTGACTGCTCTGATAGATCTCCCTTTCTCAACCTCTTTCTTCCTTTCTCTGTCTTCTACATTGCTATCAGGTAGCTTTATAAAGTGCAAATCTTACTTTACTTCATTAACAAAAACTTGTTTGTAGCTCTACTATCACCTACTCGAGTCCAAATTCTTTAGCTTGCAGATCTGAACTCTCTGCAAACCTAGCTTTATTTCCTGAATTGTTTTCTTCAAACTCGGGCTTTTTCAAGCATTGCATTTATGTTTACATATTGTATCCAATCTCTGCCATATTTCCTCTGCCTGAGGAAACTTCCTCTTGGCAAACTTCTTTAACCTGTAAGATTTTAATTTATATATTACCTTTCTTCTTTTCCCTTCAAGATCTGTTTACTCTTTGCTTTATATATATATCCTTGTAAATATGTTCTGTTATTTGCCCCAGAGTGCTTCCACTTAGGGTTTTCCATGTTTTATATATGTGCTATTTATTCATATTTGGTTGTTAAAATCATGGCTTGAGTTCCAGCTTTGCTTTCCTGTTGTGCTCTAAGCCTTAGAGGTTGAGGTTGGACTGAGGGTTTTTAGCTCCTAAAGTAGTTCAGTAATTTAACTGATTTCCTTGTTATGAAGCAGTGGTATAAACAAGATTTATCATTTTAATATGTAATAGATTTAAATATATAAAGTGCTTTTAAAAGAAATAGTAAAGTGAATTGAATAGTAATTTATACTTTGCTTTACTAAGTAACAGTGTTTCCAAAGTATTTAATAAATTTACCTCTTCCAATGCATATGGGAAGTCTTTTAATAAAAGTACTCTATTGTGAGTATAATCATCTCAAGATACTTAGTAAGTTAGGACTTTCCATGTGAGGTTTCCATAAATCTCTGTACGTTAATGCAACTATAAGAAAGCAGGAGAATCTAGTTATATTCTAGCCTGAGCTGTTGGTAATACAAAACCTAGTCACATTGTAAAAAATTATTCTAATGTCCACATCTTTTTATAACCTAGTAATTCTGTGTTTAGTTGTATAAGATTTGCTGCTGTACAGAACATCTCTAATACCTCACGTCACCTAATATTAGTTTTTTGCTAGTTATATTTGTTGAATTTGGAGATGAAAGTAGATTAATGTTACTTGTGTTTATTATTGTCAACACAAATTGTGAGTCAAAGCTTCAGGTTAAGCGGTCTTTTTTCAAGTGACATAGCTTGTCTGTAATGCAAAGTGAATCACATTTTAAATGTAGATTTGTTTTATTTGCAAAAGTAGGGTTGTAGGCAATTAAGAGCTGAAATACCATATTAAATATTATAACTGTAATGCCATCTCAATCAATTTTTTCCCCCCATATAGTACAAACAAAATCCCGAAATGTTCAAACAGACAGCTCGACTTTGGGCACATGTGTATGCTGGAGCACCAGTTTCTAGTCCAGAATACACCAAAAAAATAGAAAACCTATGTGCTATGGGCTTTGATAGGGTAAGTACATAAGGGCATGTTGACTTTGATCTATTGATTGATTTTAAATTATTGCAAATTCTTGGCTGACAAAAGTGGTTTAGAAAATAAGAGAAATTCCTAGCCTGGGCAACATGGTGAAACCCATCTCTACAAAAATTAGCTGGACGTGGTAGTGAGCGCCTGCAATCCCAGCTACTCTGAAGGCTGAGGTGAGAGAATCCCTTGGGCCCAGTAGGTCAAGGCTGCAGTGAGCAGTGATCATGCCACTGCACTCTAGCCTGGGTGATAGAGCAAGACCCTGTCTCAAAAAAAAAAAAAAAGGAAAATAAGAGAAAATCTAGTTTTAGTAAACAAATTTTCTGTTTTTGAAATCAGTGATTTTTTTTTTCTTTTTACTGATTTCAGTCATTGATTTTAGAAGCTTTTCATGCACTGCAAGTGTAAAGCAACTTACAGAAAAGAAACAAGGTGTTAATTCTCAATATAAAGAGAATGAGTGATTCAATACTATTTAAATGTTTCCTTGAGATTTAATTTCTTGTCCCCTTTTCTTCTCTACAGAATGCAGTAATAGTGGCCTTGTCTTCAAAATCATGGGATGTAGAGACTGCAACAGAATTGCTTCTGAGTAACTGAGGCATAAAGAGCTGCTGATATAGTCACGCTTGCCTCTTCTTGAGGAGCACCAACATCTGTTATTTTTAGGATTCTGCATAGATTTCTTTTAAACTGGCATTCTTGCCTAATGATGTTATCTAGGCACCATTGGAGACTGAAAAAAAAAATCCCTGCTCTGTAAATAAAGCTAATTAAACGTCTGTGTAAATTTAAAAAGGGGAAATACTTTAATTTTTTTTCTTAATAGTGTAAAAATTCCTTGAGCTAAGCTAAAACCATGGAAGAAACATGCTACTTTAGTGTTTAGCAGTGTACCAAGACTAGCAAGAGTTTGCTTCAGGATTTTGTTGAATAATTAAGATAATACTTTGAGTGTGTCAGGGCCATTCAAATTGTTGGTGTTGCATCACAGCTACCTTAACTGTTTTAACATGGATCCTCTGTGCCTGTGAATTTACTTGCATGCTTGTACTTGACTTCTTAGGATGGGTAGCTGAAAAGACCACCATTTTAAGCATTTGAGAATTCTTAAATAGGAGATTTTCTCAGAATTGAAGATGGTGACCTATTCAGAACCTTTTTGTCCTTGTCGACAGACTGGGACCTAATGTCTTTCCCCTCCCCCCCTTAACACACACAGCTAATATTCTAATGGTAAATTTCTCTGTATTTGGTGAGGAGATGTGCTGAGGGACAGTGTGTATCCCTTGCTTCATTTTTAGGTTGTAGGTTTGGAATGTTTTGTCCCAGTTCTTCAAACACTCTTAAATTTTTCCTAAGTAATGTAAAAATGGAACTGCCAATTTTATTTCTCTTGTAAAAATAGTAAATACTTGATGTTACATTATTCCCAGGTTTAATGAAAGAACTCGACTTAGTTTTTCAATGAATTTGACACTTATTTTTAAAATGATGACATTTTTCTTTGAGAACTGGCAAGGATGCAGTCAACTGTTTCCAGTAGGTTTTAGCCTGATTTTGGGGTCTATAGAGATTGCTTTATTAGATAACTTCAAGTCATTCTTGCTTGCTCTTCCCGTATTGACACATGAAAGCTGTGTTGGTGTTTTGTTGTACATACTTCAGATGCACATAGGAATAGAAGTGTGTTATAAATCTAGCTTTCTTTATGATGTTTCTGATAATATGAGAATTTAAAACTTTACCTTCTCTTGTACATAGTCAGACTATTTGTATTAAATTTCCATTTCATTCTAAGTTCAAAAGTTTGAAAATTATTAGTTTTGCAAGATCAAACACTAATGTGACCATTTTATGAAGGTTGAAGTAGATTTATGCAGGCAGTTCTATATATAGAAATACAATTCTTTCTAAATTTTTAGGACCAATACAAAATAACAAAAATGTAATGGAATCAGACTGAATTAAAGTAAGGCTGTATGTTGAAAGTCATATTATAAAAGGTTTGCTTTCTTTAAGTGTTATTTATCTTAAATTATAATCGTTAAGTGTTTGGAAGATAATTTTTGAATCATAAAGTCAGCATAACTTCATTTGACTTCTCAATAATCTTGATACTAGAAGCAATAAAAGAACCATTATTAAATATATTGTAATGTTAAAGATGTGAAGGTTCTTCCAAAAATTTGTAAGGCTTTCCTAATTAACAGTAAACTCTTGTAGTTGATATTATTGCATTCTAAACACAAGTTGCTGTTTTTCCCCATATGTTTGCTTAAGCATGTCTTTATACAATCACCTCCTTTTATTGCTGTAGTTCATTTTCTAAAGATGCCAAAGGAAACAGGATTTTTCTTTATTTATTTTAAATATCTGAAGCCTTGTACTTTATATTTTGAAGTAAGGTGGGATTGTGTGAAAATGTGGATGGCTTTTCTCCATTATTGGTTAGAATTACTTTTTTTAAGTGGGGGGCAACTTGGTAGTATTAATAGAATTTGGGTTTAAAAATATCAAGACACATCTACCCAGTTTATTTTTTGCCTGTATTATCAGGGTGTATTTAATTGTCCTGTGGTTAGACAAAGGTGAGAGAGCTCAGAGGTTACTAAAGGTCAAGCATTACGTATGTACATACATAACATGCATACATACTCCTGGAGGCAGCTATATCCTGCTTTGATTTTTATGCACATGAGCCCTATAGGATATATACTCATCTAACTACACTTCAGTATCCCCAGTGCCCAAGAAATTGGAAAGTACAATATTTGGTTTGAGACGTTCTTCATAATATTCTTTATTATAAAAATTTACCTCATTTAAATTTAATGTGATGATCTTTTTTTGTCCTTTCTGTTATATCTCCCACTGTACTATTTGGTTTTTGTCTTTCTCTTGTCTGCAGGTAGATTTAGTTACCCAAACATAGAAACTAAAGCAATTGCTTTTTTCCTCTGGTCTTAAATATGTGTGGAAAAAAGACACTTAAAAAATCAGGCCTAAGGGAAAAGTACCCTGGTGAAAATTGTTTTTGTAATTCTTAATGTTTTTGAGTTGGCTCCGTTTGTCAGTTTTAAAAGCCTCAAAAGTTATATTAAAAAAAAAAAATCCAGTGAAATCCCATTTAGGACAGGCAGATTTGCTAGAAGTCACTGATACTCCAGTAGGCTTTTGTTATAATCAGGCCTGTTCCTGAGTATGTGCCTCTTTTAAAGGAAGAAATAATTAACTGTATAGTATTTCAGTACTGATTACTGAATGAATGAATGAATGAATGAATGAGTGGCAGTTAGTGGACCCAAATAAGTATTCAGTGGTATATAAATATTTGAGGAACTAGGTACTGAATTAGATGCTCTGAATTGGCACCCCGAAATGTTTGGAATTAAAACTGTGGTTTATAAACACATAACACTTTAAAGGATATATAAACGTTTGGAGTAGTATTTTGCTTTTGAAGAGAGTAATCTATAAAATGAAAGACTGATTTTTTTTTTCTTTTTTTTTAGAAGTAATACACATTTATGATTGTTGGTGGCACATAAAACTATGCAAAATAATTCTTTTTAAGTATCTGTAAGAAAGAATTGGCAGTTTAAATGGATTTTGCTTATTTATGCACTACAGAATGCAGCATACTGTATTACTGTTGAGGCTGCTTAATACGTTTACCAATGTGAAAAGCAGATCTTGGGTATAAGTGTATGCCTGTTTTGAGCTTTTAAAACTCTGCGGTAGGTGTATGATAATGTTTTACAATCCTATGTAGCAAAGTAGGAAATTACGAATTTTTGTTGCTGTTGTTTTAAAGATTTAAGATGGATTGGGGTAGGGAACAGCTGGAGCCAGCTATACACCTTCTAGTATGTAGAGGGAAACAATGTTTAGATATGGAAAAGGAAGCCGTCTGTTTACAGTTAACTTTATTTCATGGACTTCTACAAAATGATGTTGTATTAATCACTTTTTCTAGTTTGAGGAATTTCAATTCCAGGGTACAAACCATTGATATTAGAAATTGCATTTCCATTATTTTAGTACCATTTTAAAATAAATACTTAACCATCAGCCAGTTGCTGTTGCTGGGAAGAAGGCAACTTGAAGTATTTGCTGATAAATAGCCTTTATTCCCAAGTGTGACTTTTCTTCACTGTCTGCTTATTATGTCACACATTCTATTTGCACTGCTGCAATATAGATCAAAAATCTTGTGGCATAGGGGTAGGGGAGTGTTAGTATCTCCCTTGTCCCATTTGTTATGTTACTGCTTTATTGGACTGATCTACCCTCATGAACTTGCAATTACCTAAATGGAAGGTTTGAATGTGTCACCTTTTGCTTGGTTATTTCAACCATGCTGCTATATATAATCAGGTGTGGCACCGTTTGTCAGTTTGATTCTAGGTGTGAGTGGATAGAAATCATTACACTGTGCTGTTAACGATCCTTGTCTGCTTGCTGTTACCTACTTTTTACAGGCATCATAATAAAAGCTAGACTATTTCTTTGGGGGGAAAGAGACTTATTTAATGTAATTTAAAAACTTTTCCAATAGAAAATGAAATATTATTGAAAATAATATCTATTTTTTAGCTTTCAGCAATTGATGGTGCTTTGTTGTGGTGTCTGCTGGAAGTCTACTGCCATTATAGGGAACCTTGCTTGTTAGCTTCTCTAGATCTCTATTCTAAACAATCTGTTAGTGATGATAAATTCTGTAGGAGGGTCTATTCTGAGCCGTTATCTTCCTGTAAGGGGAAAATGGGTGGGTTACCAGAAATACCATTGAAGCAGGGTGGGCTGTGGGTGGAGGGTTGGGTATTTGTCTTGAGAATTAAAAACTACGAAACACTTTTGTACACAACTGATTTTTAAAAAAATAAACACATTTTTAAAGATGTTGAATTTTTCCCCCCTTATTGGGAATTCTTAAAAATAAATGCATGCATGTTTTCCCCTGAAAATGGTTTATATCTTATTTCTGGGTACTCATCTGTGGACAAGCAATTAAGTCTTAATCTAAATAAGAATAAGAGCTAGGCAGGTATTTCTCCTTGAGAAATTTCATAGTGATTGACATATGATGAATGCAGTAAATTGTATCAGATTTTTGAATTTAAAAACATTGAAATTTAGTTCTAATTAAACTTATTAAAACTAGAACATTATTTGCTTAGTTTCTAATGCAAAATTTAGAGTAAGAGTTAGTTGGCCTATAATCCCAGCACTTTTGGAAGCCAAGGCAGGCGGATCATGAGGTCAGGAGTTCAAGACTAACCTGACCAACATGGTGAAACCCCATCTCTATTAAAAATACAAGAATTCGCTGGGTATGGTGGTGCATTCCTGTAATCCCAGCTACTCAGGAGGCAGAGGCAGGAGAATTTATTGAATCGGGGATGGAGTTTGCAGTGAGCCAAGACTGCCCCACTGCACCCCAGCCTGGGCTACAGAGCAAGACTCCGTCTCAAAAAAAAGTTAAGTAATACTTTGTATTCTGTTTCCATATATGCATTCTGGAAATGTTGCATGGTACTGTCAAAAAGACAATTGTTTCAGAAAGTCCAGGGTTTAATCCCAGCTTTTTTCTCGAGCAGAGAGCTGGACTTTTCTGAGCCTCAGTTTCTTCATCTGGGTGAGATACTTGCCCAGTACTTTGTAGCATGTTTGTGAAGATTAAGTAATTGATGTAGCTGTAAAAGTACTTAACATATTTGTATAGATGTTACTATAATTCTAACACTAAATTTTGGCTGAACTATGAAAGGATTGCTCTGTTCCTAATCTGAAACCACCAACAAAATACCTTGTTTGAAAATTGTTCAGGCTGGCTGGGCACAGTGCTCACACCTGTAATCCCAGCATTTTGGGAGGCCGAGGTGGGCAGATCACGAGATCAGGAGATGGAGACCATCCTGGCTAACATGGTGAAACCCTATCTCTATTAAAAATACAAAAATTAGCTGGGCATGGTGGCATGCACCCGTAATCCCAGCTATTCGGGAGGCTGAGGCTGGAGAAGCACTTGAATCCGGGGAGGTTGCAGTAAGCCAAGGTCACGCCACTGCACTCCAGCCTGGTGACAGAGTAAGTTTCTGTCAATAAATAAAAAGGCAGGGCGCAGTGGCTCACAAGGTCAAGAGATCGAGACCATCCTGGCCAACTTGGTGAAACCCCATATCTACTAAAATAGAAAAATTAGCTGGGCTACTCGGGAGGCTGAGACACAAGAATCACTTGAACTTGGGAGTCAGAGGTTGCAGTGAGCCAAGATCATGCTACTGCACTCTAGCCTGGCAACAGACTGACACTGTCTCAAAAAAAAGTTGTTCTGGTTTGGCAAAGTATCTGTTTTTTGTTAGGTCTATTTCAGAGGTCCATTAGTTATCCGTAGATTGCCCCTTCCTCCATAAATGCTGATAATTGGAAGAGACTTTGTCAGGGTTTGTACAAATTAATTTACATGGCAAAACTGTCTTTTTATGGTATTTGTAACCAACTCACAGCAAGCCTGTAAGTTTCTTTGCCAAGAAATGGAATTCCCCCTGACCTGGAATACCAACATGAAGTGTTCTTTTTGTGAAGCAAGACTGAGTCTTTAGGTACTAAAAATCTAAGATAAATAGAATTCAAGGCCAGGTGTGGTGGCTCACGCCTGTAATCCAAGCGCTTTGGGTGGCAGAGTCCTGTGGGTCATCTTAGGTCAGGAGTTGGAGACCAGCCTGGCCAACATGGTTGAACCCTGTCTCTACTAAATGCATAAACATAGCTGGACGTGGTGGCACGTGCTTGTAATCCCAACTGCTCTGGAAGCTGAAGCAGGAGAATTGCTTAAACCTAGGAAGCAGAGGTTGCAGTGAGCCAAAATTGCACCACTGCACTCCAACCTGGGCAACAGAGTGAGACGCCTTTTTAAAAAAAAAAAAAAAAAAAAAAGGCACTGTGGCTCATGCCTGTAATCCAGCACTTTGGGAAGCCAAGGCAGGTGAATCACAAGGTCAGGAGTTTGAATTCGAGACCAGCCTGACCAATATGGTGAAACCCCATCTCTACTAAAAGTACAAAAATTAGCAGGCCATGGTGGCGATGCCTGTAGTCCCAGCTACTGGGGAGGCTGAAGCAAGAGAATTGCTTAGACCCAGGAGACAGAGGTTGCAGTGAGCCCAGATCGTGCCACTGTGCTCCAGCCTGGGCGACAGAGCAAGACTCTGTCTTAAAAAAAAAAAAAAAAAAAAAAAAAAAAAAAGGCTGGGTGAGGTGGCTCGCACCTGTAATCTCAGCACTTTTGGGAGGCCGAGGCAGGCAGATCGTGAGGTCAGGAGTTCAAGACCAGCCTGGCCAACATGGTGAAATCCCGTTTCTACTAAATATACAAAATTTAGCCAGATATGGTGGCCCACGCCTGTAATCCCAGCTACTTGGGAGGCTGAGGCAGGAGAATCCATGAACCTGGGAGGCAGAGGTTGCAGTGAGCCAAGATCAAGCCACTGCACTCCAGACTGGGCGACAGAGTGAGTTTCTGTCTAAAAAAAAAAAAAAAAAAAAAAAAAAAAAAAAAAAAAAAAAAAAATTAAGGAGCTTTCATACCCTGGCAATGGATAGTCAAAATTAAAGAGCATCCAACATTTTGTACTTGTTTTGATCAACAGTGAATTAGTTTTTCAGTGAATAATATGAAAGGTATTAAGGAGACCGGGCATGGTGGTTCACACCTGTAATCCCAGCACTTTGGTAGGCCAAGGTGGGTGGATTACCTGAGGGAGTTCAGGACCAGCTTAACCAACATGGAGAAACCCCATCTACTAAAAATACAAAATTAGCAGGGCATGGCGGCACATGCCTGTAGAGGCAGGAGAATCACTTGAACCGGGGAGGCGGAGGCTGCGGTGAGCTGAGATCCTGCCATTGCACTCCAGCCTGGGCAACGAGAGCAAAACTGCATCTCAAAAAAGTAAAAGTTATAAAGGATAACTTTCTTAAAGTATCAAAGTCAAATGGCAAAATTCGCATAATGACACAAATTCAGAATAATTGCTGAAGTGATTATTAACAGCATGATTTTCTTTGCTGGTGTGGTGGCTCACACTTATAATCCTAGCACTGTAGTAGGCTGAGGTGGGAGGATCACTTAAGCCCAAATTGGAGGCTGCAGTGAGCCATGATCCAAGCCTCTGCACTTCAGCATGGGCAACAGAACAAGACTCTGTCTCCAAATAAATACATAAATAATAATAAATTTAGGCCAGACGTGGTGGCTCACGCCTGTAATCACAGCACTTTGGGAGGCCGAAGCAGGTGGGTCATCTGAGATCAGGAGTTTGAGACCAGCCTGACCAACATGGAGAAACTCCCATCTCTACTAAAAATACAGAGTTAGAAAGCTGAGGCAGAAGAATTGCTTAAACCTAGGAGGCGGAGGTTGTGGTGAGCTAAGATAACACCATTGCACTCCAGCCTGGGCAACAACAAGAGTGAAACTCCATCTCAAAAAAAAAAAGAAAAATTTTAAAAATAATTATTTCAGGCCGGGTTTGGTGCCCACACCTGTAATTCCAGCACTTTGGGAGGCCAAGGCAGGCGGATCACCTGAGATGGGGAGTTCGTGACCAGCCTGACCAACATGGTGAAACCCCATCTCTACTAAAAATACAAAATTAGCTGAGTGTGGTGGGGCATGCCTGTAATCCTAGCTACTTGGGAGGCTGAGGCAGGAGAATCGCTTGAACCTGGGAGATGGAGGTTGCGGTGAGCAGAGATCATGCCATTGCACTCCAGCCTGGGCAACAAGAGCGAAACTCCATCTCAAGTTATTATTATTCCAAATAAACTAATTACTTTTTTAAAGTCAATAGTAAGAGTTCATAGTGAAAAAACTATAATTCTCTTCCAAACTCTAGTACTGGTCCACGGAGAGAACAGTTTTTAAATAATGGACATACCTCCAGGTCACTAAATAATATACTTATTCCTGTTTAAGTAACTCATTTCTGTTCTGTTATTTACACCTAGTTATCTCTTGACTCCATGATTTTATCCTCAACGTTATCTTCACTCAGCAATGGAGTTTGGGTTAAAGGAGGGCTGTCATATACAGAAAAACCTTGAGGGCTTTGGGGGCAAGTATGTATAGGTAAGGGGCACCTGCTCATGAAGTAAAATTGCTTTGGGAAAGAAAATGAGTGATGTGCAACAAGAGGACTGTGGCCCCTGGATAAAGGTAGTAATTAGAAGATTAAGAGATGGACTGGGTGCCGTGCCTCACGCCTGTAATGCCCACACTTTGGGAGGCCAAAGCATGTGGATCACTTAAGGTTAAGAATTCGAGACCAGCCTGGCCGACATGGTGAAACCCTGTCTCTACTAAAAATACAAAATTAGCTAGGCAAGGTGGTGCGCATCTGTAGTCCCAGCTACTCGGGAAGCCGAGGCAGGAGGATTGAACCCGGGAGGTGGAGGTTGCAGTGCACTGAGTTCGTGCCACTGCACTCCAGCTGGGGCAACAGAGCGAGACTCTGTCTCAAAATAAATAAATAAATAAATAAGAGATAGATGAGAGATTATAAAAGGAACAAAAAGGCAAGGTGTGGTAAAAGAAAATCAAGGTTGGCCAGGCGCGGTGGCTCACGTATGTAATCCCAGCACTTTGGGAGGCCAAGGCAGGCGGATCAGGTCAAGAGATCGAGACCATCCTGGCCAACATGGTCTCTACTAAAACATACAAAAATTAGCTGGGCATGGTGGCATGCGCCTGTAGTCCCAGCTACTTGGGAGGCTGAGGCAGGAGAATTGCTTGATCCCAGGAGGTGGAGATTGCAGTGAGCCAAGATTGCGCCACTGCACTCCAGCCTGGCACCTGGCGACAGAGCAAGACTCCGTCTCAAAAAAAAAAAAAAAGGAAAAGAAAATCAAGGTTATAAACCTTTTGAAGGGCAGAGTAGGAAGGATAAAAGTGCCTATGTGGGAAGTGCCTATTCTGTGTAGGGAGTGTAACTAAAAATCTTGACCCGAAATGCTTTACTAATCCTTTTGTTAAAAATTGTTCAAGTCCAGTTGATTAAAATGTTGCCAGTCCTGCTTTCTATCCCCAATTTATCTTTATTCCATGAAGTAAAACTGTCTTCGGGCTCATGCCTGTAATCCTAGCACTTGAGGCTGAGGCAGGTGCATTGCTTGAGCCCAGGAGTTAAGACCAGCCTGGGTAACATGGTAAGATTCTGTCTCTACAAAAAATTAGCCAGAAATTAACTGGTCAGGATGATGGGTGACTGTGGTCCCAGGTACTCAGGAGACTGAGATGGGAGGATCACCTGAACCCAGGAGGTCATAGCTGCAATGAGCTGTGATTGCATCACTCACTCCAGCCTGGACCAAGTACAAAGTAAGATTGGGCCTTTTCTCTTTGGGAAGCTTCCTATTTTCCCAAGGGTAATTTATTGTACTCTTTACTACTTTCCATTGTCTTATTTTGTTTTTTTCTTTTCTTCATCTAGATGTTCCCTCCAGTACCTCATCCCCTAAACTGTTTAAATATCTTGTGTATTTCCTCATTTTTCCCTACTCTGTTTCCCATCACATTTGAAAAGTACTGCATCCTGAATAGATTGCTTCCTTATCCTTTTCTTGTTTTTTTTTTTTTTTTTTGTTGTTGTTGTTTTGTTTTGTTTTTGAGATGGAGTTTTTCTCTTGTTGCCCAGATTGGAGTGCAATGGCACAATCTCCACTCACCGCAACCAATTCTCCTGCCTCAGCCTCTGGAGGCATGTGCCACCATGCCCAGCTAATTTTGTATTTTTATTAGAGATGGAGTTTCTCCATGTTGGTCAGACTGGTCTTGAACTCCCAACCTCAGGTGATCCGCCCACCTCAGCCTCCCAAAGTGCTGAGATTACAAGTGTGAGCCACCGCGCCTTGCCCCTTTCCTTATTCTTTTTTTTTTTTTTTTTTTTTTTTTGAGACAGAGTCTTGGTCTGTCGCCAGGCTGGAGTGCAGTGGCGCAATCTTGGCCCACTGCAACCTCCACCTCCTGGGTTTGAGCCATTCTTCCACCTCAGCCTCTCGCGTAGCTAGTACCACAGGCGCGTGCCACCACGCCCGGCTAATTTTTGTATTTTTTTTAGTAGAGACGGGGTTTCACCATGTTGGCCAGGATGGTCTTGATCTCTTGACCTCGTGATCCGCCCACCTCGGCCTCCCAAAGTTCTGGGATTACAGGTGTGAGCCACCGTGCCTGGTCCCCTTTTCTTATTCTTTATGTCTTACAATTTGGGCCTGGCCTGCACATGATACTAAAATTGGTCTGAAAATCCTGCAGCCCTTCCAGATTATGATGACTGGCGTTGTCAAACTAATAACTCAGGTTTTCTCTCTATTATACTGGTTCCTTTGCTTTTATTCTTCAAAGCAATTTTAGTAATAAAAATGTGCTCATTTCAGAATTCAGCTCTATCCATACCTCCTTGAATTTACTTAGTATTTTAAAGTATTCTTTCAGGGTACTATTTTTAGCTCAGTACAAGTGAGCTAATACTGTATAATTGTTAATATTCATCTTCTTTTAAATACATGGAAATTATAGTTCTTTAAAGTTTCTTTACATACACATTTGAATGGCTATAAGGAGACCATTGAGCAGGGCTGCCATATTTTATGGCAGTTAACCTATTATTGGATATCTAGATTGTTTCTGATTTTTCTGTATTACAGTTTTGGTGCTTGGACTTCTAATTAAACATGGTGGATAGCACAAATGTTTTAATACTATAGCTGTGTCTTGAGACTTTACCAAAATGACATTTAGAGGTACAAAGCCCTAGGGACAAAGAATGGTAGATAAAAGGTCAAAGTACTTTTGGAAGATGGAAAGTGGACAGAAAATAGGTACTGACGTAGTACAGTGGAGGAAGTTCAAAGCTAATCATCTGTAGGAGTACTGACTAGAAGCAAGCCAATTTACTCCTTACAGCTCAGAACTACACACTACACACTGGAGAAAACAGCCCCTACAGAATGACTGGGAATGGAGATGGGTTAAAAACTTGTCTTCTTTCTACCCAGTGAGGTAGGTAACTAGGTTACTACTGTGCTCTTAACATGGAAGGAAATTTGCTCTTTTGGGAATTTGAAACAGAAATCTTCAGACAGAAAAGCCAGGCATAAACTGAAAATGAAGATTAACGAATTATACAGGATGGTAGATTCTTAGTTTCTACAATGCTTGCACTTAAGTCTCAGGGAGGAGGAGGAAAGATCCTTTTCTGTAGAAATTTGATGTCCCCAGAGAAAATAACTTCAAAGGGATTCAGACTTTAGACATGAAGCTTTTCCAATGAGAAAGCTGAGTTTTCACGCACTGAATTCCAAAACATGAGCAAGTTTAAGTGTCACTAGATTTTTAAAGATTGTTCCCCAACACTAATGACCAAGATCAAAATAGTATCAACTACAGGCAGAAGAAAACCTGAAAATACAACCATCTTCAAAGGTAAAATACTACATCTATGAAAAAAGTACAGAATACTTTAGAAAATAGTTTGTATACGGAATACTACAGCTCATATTAAAGATTAAAGGTTTGAATTTTAAAGACTATGAGATTTTTTAAGTGTAAAAAGGTAGAAAATTTAATAAAGGAAATTAGAGTACTATTCCAGAAGATCCAACATTTGCCTAATAGAAATTTCTTAAAGGAAATGGAAGAAGGAAAGTATAAAAGAAATAATAGAAAAAACCAAAAAACAAACATGAGAACTGAAGGGCACTCTACTTATCAAGAGCACGTCAAGCACCCAACACAATGAAGATAGGAAGTTTCGCAGTAAGACATTTTTACTTCACAGCATTAGGAAAAATGAGAAGAACCCAAAAACTTTTGGGAGTTGAGAGTATAAAGAGCTAAAATGGGCCAGGTGCAATGGCTCATGCCTGTAATTCCAACATTTTAGGAGGCTGAGGTGGGTGGATCACTTGAGGTCAGGAGTTCAAGACCAGCCTGGCCAACACGGTGAAAATACAAAAATACTACTAAAAATACAAAAAAATTAGCCGAGCATAGTGGCACATGCCTGTAATCCCAGCTACTCAGGAGCCTGAGGCAGGGTAATTGCTTGAACCCAGGAGGCAGAGGTTGCAGTGAGCCAAGATTGCACCACTGCACTCCAGCCTGAGTGACTGAGCAAGACTCCATCTCAAAAAAAAAAAGATAAATTGGGAATAAGAATGGCATCAACGTTCTCAACATGGGAAGCTACAAGACAAGGAAGCAATGACCTCTAAGCTCTGCTGAGTGAAGCCAAGTTGGTGGCTCACGCCTGTAATCCCAGCACTTTAGGAACTGAGGCAGGAGGAGTGTCAGAGGCCAGGAGTTCAAGATCAGCTTGCTCAACATAGTGAGACCCCATGCCTACCAAAAACAAACAACAACAACAACAAAAAACAGGTGTGGTGTTGCTCAGGCAAGAGGATCTCTTGAGGCCAGGAGTCCGAGACCACACTGGGCAACAAAGTGAGACTCTACAAAATTAAAATTTTTACAATACAGTGTACAATACATCGGGACATATTGTACACTGTATACATAATTTTTGTCAATTATATACCTCAATGAAGGTGGAGAAAAAAAGCGTTTAATTCAGTGACTTTTAGTATATTCACAAAGTTGTGTGTCTGTCACCACTATCAACAACTTTAGAAATTTTCATTGCCAGAAAAAGAAACCCAACACCCCTTAGCAGTCATGTTTTTGGTTTTTAAAATAATCTTTTAGCAATATTTGACTTTTAAAATCTACATATTTCTTTGATAAAACAAAAAATAATGCTGTCTTGAACCACTGTATGTATTTCAGATTACTTCCTTACAGACATTCTTCAGAAGCTTCCTTTATTGACTGTACTTCCCCATCATGTACTAGTAAATATTACCACTCATGTATATGAAAGGTTCACCCCACTCTTGGAAAATGTAAGTATTCTCTTCAAAAATACTCATATTGTGGGGCGCAGTGGATTCATGCCTATAATCCCAGCACTTCCGGAAGACTGAGGTGGGAGGATTGCTTGAGCCCAAGAATTTGAGACCAGCCTGGGCAACATAATGAGACCTCATCTTTAGAAATTAGCCTGATATGCCTGTAGTGGCCCATGCCTGTAGTCCAGCTACTATGGAGACTGAGGTGGGAGGATTGCTTGAACCTGAGAGGTTAAGCTACAGTGAGCTGTGAGGGCACCACGGCACTCCTGCCAGGGTGACCGAACAAGACCCTGTCTGAAAAAAAAACCAAAACACCAAGTTCATATAAAGGTAAAGGTAATGGGGATTTGTGTTTAAGTGAAGATTTGGTGTGGTTGAATGTATCAGATGGCATTTGCAGTATGGCATATTATTTCATTTAATCCTTCAAACAAATCGAGTACTTTTTAAAAATTATAGTCTTTTTACAATTGAAGAAATGGTATATACAACAGGTTACTCAACAGAGTAACCTGGCCAAATCAGCTTTCAAACTTCCTGAAACCATAACTCTTGCTACCAGGCCGGGCGCAGTGGCTCATGCCTGTAATCCCAACACTTTGGGAAGCCGAGGGGCAGATCACTTGAGCTGAGGAGTTCAAGACCAGCGTGGGCAAAATAGTGAGACCTTTTCTTTACAAAAAAAATTTTAAAAGAGCCAGGTGTGATGGCATGCACCTGTAGTCCTGGCTATTTGGAAGGCTGTGGTGGTAGTATTGCTTGGGCATGGGAGGTCAAGACTGCACCCAGGCAGGTGGAGGATCGTGCCCTCTGCCCTCCAGCCTGCATGATGGAGTGAGAGCCTGTCTCAAAAAAAGAGGGGGGATTAACTGAAAATTGGAATTATTCCCCACCTTGCATGATTATCTTATAGTCACACTGCTCTTAATCAGCCTTTCAGTGCCTCACTCTTAACCATAAGGGGAACTAAGATTACAGTTTTGAGAAGACCAGCCGGGGGAACCTGGCAAAAACCCGTCTTTACAAAAAAAATACAAGAAATTAGCCAGGTGTGGTGGTGGTGTGCACCTGTGGTCCCAGCTACTAGGGAGGCTGAGATGGAAGGAACACTTTACTCGAACCTGGGAAGTGGAGGCAGTGGTGAGGCTTGCCGCTGAACTCCAACCTGGGCGACAGAGCAAGACTCTGTCCATAGAAGCAAAAAAAATTTTTTTTAGAAGAGCCTTCAACATAAAGGAAACCAAGATGAAAAGTAACCTGGATAAAATTTAATCTAGGGATCAGAATAATTTTTTTAAAAATCTAGTTATTGACATTGAAGAAGTTATTGCACACATGCAAAAACGGAATGCTATAAAAAGGAACTTTAAGAAAATAAGAGCTGTTAGAAAGTTTTAAAATAATCACTGAAGTAAAAAAAAAAAAATCTGTAAATTTCTTCTCCAACTTTATTTCTGTCCCGACAGGATTTAAGGGAGACGCACAGCATTCCATGTAGGGAATAGTGGGTATAGTCTTATCCATATGGATAAGACCACTATGAAAATGTTACCACATTACCAGTGCCTAGGGGACTAATTATGCTTTTCTTTTCTTTTCTTTTCTTTTTTTTTTTTTTTTTGAGACGGAGTCTCGCTACAGTCAGGAGTGCAGTGGCACGATTTCGGCTCACTGCAACCTCCGCCTCCCAGGTTCAAGTGATTCTTCTGCCTCAGCCTCCCAAGTAGCTGGGACTACAGGCACGCGCCACCACACCCAGCTAATTTTTGTATTATTAGTAGAAACAGGGTTTCACCATTTTGGCCAGGATGATCTCGATCTCTGGATCTTGTGATCCGCCTGCCTCAGCCTCCCAAAGTGCTGGGATTACAGGCATGAGCCAAGACCACCTCACTGCACTCCAGCCTGGACAACAGAGCAAAACTGTCTCAAAAATGTTTTTAAAAAGGCTGGGCGCGGTGGCTCACTGCAGCCTCGCGAGAAATCACTCAAGAAATCCGAGTGATTTCTCGGGCCTCAGCCCCCCAAGTAGCTGGGACTACTTGGGACACGACACCTCACCCAGCTAATTTTTTTTTTTTTTTTTTTTTTTTTTTTATTTTTTGGTAGAGACAGTTCTTCACTCACTATGTTGACTGGCTCTGTTTGGTTTTTTGTTGTTGTTGTTTTTGTTATTTTTGGATACGAGTCTCACTCTGTCTCCAGGCTGGAGTGCAGTGGTGCGATCTTGGCTCACGGCAACCTCTAACCTCCCAGGTTCAAGCAATTCTCCTGCCTCAGCCTCCCGAGTAGCTGGGATTACAGATGCTCGCCGCCATGCACAGCTAATTTTTTGTATTTTAGTAGAGACAGGGTTTCACCGTGTCGCCCAGGCTGGTCTCAAACTCTTGAGTTCAGGCAATCTGCCTGCCTTGGGCTCTCAAGGAGTTAGGATTACAGGCGTGAGCCACCGCGTCCAGCCCTGTGTTTGGGTTTTTTTGAGACAGGGTCTTGCTCTGTCACCTAGGCAGGAGTGCAGTGGTGCAGTCATGGTTCACTGCAGCCTCAAACTCCTGGTCTCAAGCAATCCTCTTGCCTCAGCTTCCTGAGTAGCTAGGACTACAGGTACATGCCACTACACCTCGCTAATTTTAAAAAATTTTTTGTAGAGGCTGGGCATGGTGGCTCATGCCTGTAATCCCAGCACTTTGGGAGGCTGAGGCAGGTGGATTACTTGAGACCAGCCTGGCCAACATGGTGAAACCCCGTCTCTACAAAAATACAAAAAATAAAATAAAATAAAATAAAACAAAGGCTAGGTGTGGTGCTTACACCTATAATCCTAGCCCTTTGAGAGGCCAAGGCTGGTGGATCACCTGAGGTCAGGAGTTCAAGACCAGCCTGGCCAACATGGTGAAACCCCATCTCTACTAAAAATACAAAAATTAGCCAGGGATGTTGGTGTGTGCCTGTAGTCCAGCTACTTGGGAGGCTGAGGCAAGAGAATCACTTGAACCCAGCAGGTAGAGGCTGAAGTAAGCCAAGATCAAACCACTGCACTCCAGCCTGGGTGACAGAGCAAGACTCTGTCTCAAAAAAGGAAAGAAAAAAAAGGAAAAAAAATAGTACAATCTACCATTATTGGGTGGAGTATTCTGAATGTCAGTTAGGTCACTTTAGTTGATAGTGATGTTACTCAGGCCATCTATGGGCTTACTAATTTTCTGCCTGCTTGCTTTGTCAGTTACTGACAGAGGAACGTTGATGTCCTCCAATATAATTGCAGACTAATGTATTTTCTTTTCTGACATATTATTTTTGCCTCACTTGTTTGAGGTGCATATACATTTAGGATTGTTCTGTCTTCTTAAGAGAACTGACCTCTATTGTTTTCTTTTCTTTTTTTTTTTTTTGAGACAGTATCTCACTCTGTTGCCCTGGCTGGAGTGCAGTGAGGCGATCTCACCTCAGTAACAGCCTCGACCTCCCAGACTCGGGTGATCCTCCCACCTCAGCCTCCCAAGTAGCTGGGACTATAGGTGCACGCCACGTCGCCTGGCTAGTTTTTTTTTTTTTTTTTTTTGAGATGGAGTTTCACTCTGTCGCCCAGGCTGGAGTGCAGTGGTACGATCTTGGCTCACTGCAACCTCCGCCTCCTGGGTTCAAGCAATTCTCCTGCCTCAGCATCCTGAGTAGCTAAGACTACAGGCATTCACTACTATGCCAAGCTAATTTTTGTATTTATAGTAGAGAAGGGGTTTTACCATGTTGGCCAGGCTGGTTTCAAACTCCTGACCTCAGGTGATCCATCTGCCTTGGCCTCCCAAAGTTCTGGGATTACAGACGTGAGCCACCATGCCCAGCCCTCTGTCATTTTCTAATCCTTCTTTATCTCTGATAGTATTCCTACTTCTGAAGTCTACTTTATCTGAAGTTAGTATAAATACTCTAGCTTTCTTTTGACTAGTGTTTGCATAGTATATCTTTCTCTATCCTTTTGACATACCTACATGTCTTTACACTAAAAGAGGGTTTCTTGTAATTAGCATGTAGTGAGCCTTGCTTTTTAATCCAGTCTGACAAGCTCTCTTCTTTTAACTGATGTCTTTAGACCATTTCCATGTAATGTGTTTTTTCATACGGTTGATTTAAAATCTTTAGTAGCCAGCCTGGGCAACATGGTGAAACCCTTTCTCTACCAAAACAAAAACAAAAACAAAAATTAGCTGGGCACAGTGGCGAGTGCCTGTAGTTTCAGCTACTTGGGGACTGAGGCAGGAGGACTGCTTGAGACCAAGAGGTTGAGGCTGCAGTGAACTGTGATTGCACCACTGCACTCCAACCTGGGCGACAGAGCGAGACCCTATCTCCAAAAACAGCAACAACAACCAAAAAAAACATTGGTAGCTTTTTTTTTTTTTCCCAGACAGAGTCTTACCCTGTCTGTCGCCCAGGCTGGAGGGCAGTGACGTAATCTCGGCTCACTGCAACCTCTGCTTCCCGGATTCAAGTGATTCTCCTGCCTCAGCCTCCTGAGTAACTGGGACTACAGGCATGTGCCACCGTGGCTGGCTAATTATTTTTGTAATTTTAGTAGATACGGGGTTTCACCATGTTGGACAGGCTGGTTTTGAACTCCTGACCTCAAGTGATCTGCCTGCGTCCACCTCCCAAAGTGCTGAGATTACAGGCGTGAGTCACTGTACCCAGTCCCTAGTAACTGTTTTTGATTGCATGCCCCACATTCTTGAAGGTCAGACGGATACAGTCCTTGTCTTTTACATCCTTTGCCCAGCTTAGATTCCATAGGCCATCACTGTAATAATTTTATTTTTCCTTGCTTCCTGACTGACCTTGCAAAATCTCAGTTCTCTGCCTAGTCAACTCCTATGCCTAAGTAGCAGAATTGTATGTCTCTCTGATCATTTCATTCCTCCACTCTCCGAGGTGACTATTTCACAAGTTCTCTTGCTTGAATCTCCAACAGCTTCTTTGAATCCCTTCCAGCTCATAAACCAATTTATTATATTGCTAATAAATTGAAGCAAAAAGTGATGCATCTCATCATCAAATGTATCCTATCTGCACCAGTGGTCATATACTCTGCCTTCACTCTCATCACTTCAAGGGCTTCACTCTTATAATTAATCCTTTTTTTTTTTTTTTTGAGACAAAGTCTCACTTTGTCGCCCAGGTTGGCGTGCTATGGTGTGATCTCGGCTCCTGCAACCTCTGCCTCCCAAGTTCAAGTGATTCTCCTGCCTCAACCTCCTGAGTAGCTGGGACTACAGTAGTGCGCCACCATGCCCGGCTAATTTTTGTATTTTTAGTAGAGACAGCATTTCACCATATTTGCCAGGATGATCTCGATCTCTGGATCTTGTGATCCGCCTGCCTCAGCCTCCCAAAGTGCTGGGATTACAGGCATGAGCCACTGCGCCTGGCCAATCCTTTTTCTCCAGTATTCATTTCTCTCTTTTTGCTTTAGCATACAAACATGCTATAATATCTCCACTTTAAAAAGAAAAGAAATGTTTGTACACTCCATGACCTATCCAGTCTAGAATTTAATCTAACGTTGCCTTCCTCCAGAATCCATGCTTTTAACGACTCTGGTGGGGTATTTCAAACTTATGTCTTAGAAACAAATTCCAGGCCGGGTGCAGTGGCTGATGCCTGTAATACTAGCACGTTGGGAGACTGAGGCAGATGGATTGCTTGAGCCCAAGAGTTTGAGACCAGCCTGGGCAATATGGTGAAACTCTGACTCTACAAAAATTACAAAAATTGGCTGGGAGTGGTAGCAAGCACCTGTAGTCCCAGCTCCTCAAGAGGCTGAAGTGGGAGGATCACCTGAAACTGGGAGGTTGAGGCTGTGGTGAGCCCGAATTGCACCACTGCACTCCAGCCTGAGTGACAGAGTGAGACCCTGTTTTAAAAAAAGAAAAAGGGCGCGGTGGCTCATGCCTGTAATCCCAGCACTTTGGGAGGCTGAAGTGGGTGGATCACCTGAGGTCAGGAGTTCGAGACCAGCCTGATGAACATAGTGAAACCCCATCTCTACTAAAAATGCAAAAAATTAGCCATGTGTGGTGGTGGATGCCTGCAATCCCAGCTACTCAGGAGGCTGAGGCAGGAGAATCTCTTGAACCCAGGAGTCAGAGGTTGCAGTGAGCCAAGATCACCTCCCTGCACTCCAGCCTGGATCATAGAGCAAAACTCTGTCTCGAAAAATTTTTAAAAGGCCAGGTGTGGTGGCTCATGCCTGTAATCCCAGCACCTTGGGTGGCTGAGGTGGGTGGCTCTCCTGAGGTCAGGAGTTTGATACCAGCCTGGCCAACATGGTGAAACTCAGTCTCTACTAAAAATACAAAATTAGCTGTGTGTGGTAGCATGAGCCTATAATCCCAGCTACTCAGGAGGCTGAGGCAGGAGAATTGCTTGAACCCGGGAGGCGGAGGCTGCAGTGAGCTGAGATTGCACCACTGCACTCCAGCCTGGGCAACGGAGTGAGACTCCATCTCAAAATAGTAAAATAATAATAATTAATAATCCTTATATACCACTCACACCTCCTGGGATAACAGGCATGAGCCACCACCCCCAGTCTCTTTCATTCTCACCTTGCTCACTCTACACTAGACATGCTAGCCTCTTGCTGTTTATCAAACACACTAAGCTTGTTGCAAACTCAGGCCTTCTGCCTGGAACAATCTTCCTGGAGGGCTTCACATGACTTGCTCTGTCATCTTATTCATGTTGCTGTTCAAATGTCAGGCCTTCTTCTCTGACCATCCTAGCTAAAACAGCTTCTAGCCCCTTTCACCTTCTGTTCCTCACCTGGCTTAATTTTGCTTTATGGCACATTATGGCACTTACTATTAACCCACTTTTAAATTTTGTTCAAAATGAGGATGAGGATTTGTCTTATTCATTGCTGCATCTACAATGCCCAGAACATTGCCTGAACACAGAAGAATATTGTAGGTCAGTCATCAGTAAATACTTGTTTCAGTTAATGAGTGAATGAATGAACTAAAGGATTAATGAATAGAGGAGGTCTCAATGGAAAAAATGAAAAAAAAAAAGGCTGATTAAAAAATAGGAGCAAGAAGGCTGGGCAAGGTGGCTCATACCTGTAATCCCAGCACTTTGGGAGGCCGAGGTGGCAGGATCACTTGAGGTCAAGAGTTTGAGACAAGCCTGACCAACACGGAGAAACCCCATTTCTATGAAAAATACAAAATTAGCCGGGCGTGGTGGTACATGCATGTAATCCCAGATACTCGGGAGGCTGAGGCAGGAGAATCGCTTGAACCCAGGAGATGGAGGTTGTGTTGAGCCCAGATTGTGCCATTGCACTCCAGTCTGGACAATAAGAGCGAAACTCCTTCTCAAAAAAAAAAAAAATAGAAGCAAGAATGTGAGAAACATATCAACCCAGAAGCTTTGATAACTGATCATACCAGAGAGAGAGAACAATTGAGCTCCACCAAGAAAGAGGAGAGAAAAGGAGGCTTACATTACCCACGAAAGATGACAAAAATCTTTAGAACTAAAGGACACGAATTTGCAGATAAACTTACTAGCTCAGTGCAATTAAAGAAGAAAAAAAAGGCCGGGGCGGTGGCTCACGCCTGTAATCCCAGCACTTTGGGAGGCCGAGGCAGGTGGATCACGAGGTCAGGAGATTGAGACCATCCTGTCCAACATGGTGAAACCCCGTCTCTACTAAAAATGCAAAAATTAGCTGGGCATGGTGGTACGTGCCTGTAATCCCAGCTACTCGGGAGGCTGAGGCAGGAGAATCGCTTGCAACCGGAAGGCGGAGGTTGCAGTGAGCCTAGATTGCATCACTGCATTCCAGCCTGGTGACAGAGCCACACTCCCTCTCAAAAAAAAAAAGCATGAATCAAACAATCTGGTTTTGTTCTTTTTTTTTTTTTTGAGACAGAGTCTTGCCCAGGCTGCAGTGCAGTGGCTCTACCTAGGCTCACTGTAACCTCTGCCTCCTGGGTTCAAGTGATCTCGTTCCTCAGCCTCCTGAGTAGCTGGGATTACAGGCAGCCACCACCATGCCTGGCTAACTTGTATTTTTAGTAGAGATGGGGATTCACATGTTAACAGGCTGGTCTCAAACTTGTGAACTCAAGTGATCTGCCCTCCTCAGCCTCCCAAAGTGCTGGGATGAGAGGTGTGAGCCACTGCACCCTGCCAATCAGATTTCTTATAAACTAGCCATACACTATATTCTTGAAGACAGTGAAATGGTTTTATTATTTGTTTAATTTTTTTTTGAGATGGAGTTTCGCTCTTCTTGCCCAGGCCGGAGTGCAGTGGTGCAATCTTGGCTCACTGCAACCTCCATCTCCCAGGTTCAAGCAATTCTCATGCCTTCTCTCCCGAGTAGCTGGAATTATAGGCATGTGCCACCATGCCCAACTAATTTTGCATTTTTAATAGAGATGGGGTTTCGCCATGTTGGTCAGGCTGGTCTTGAACTCCTGACCTCAAGTGATCCATCCCCCTTGGCCTTCCAAAGTGCTGGGATTACAGGCGTGAGTCACCGCACCCACTCAACAGCTTTCTTTTCTTTCCTTTCTTTTTTTTTTTTTTTAGTAGAGACGGGGTTTCACCAGGTTGGCCAGGTTGGGCTCGATCTCTTGATCTCGTGATCTGCCTGCCCCGGCCTCCCAAAGTGTTGGGATTACAGGCATGAGGCACCGTGCCTAGCCAAATGGCTTTATTTTCAATTTAAATTTTCATCCAAACTGTATGTCATTTATTAGGATGCAATCCTTTGTTTTGAGACAGAGTCTCACTCTGTTCCCCAGGCTAGACTGCAGTGGCACGATCTCAGCTCACTGCAACCTCTGCCTCCTGGGTTCAAGGGATTTTCCTGTCTCAGCCTCCCAAGTAGCTGAGATTACAGGCACGTGCCACTAGGCCTGGCTTATTTTTGTATTTTCAGTAGAGACAGGGTTTCACCATTTTGGCCGGGCTAGTCTGGAACTCCTGACTTCAAGTGATCCACCCACCTTGGCCTCCCAAAGTACAGGGATTACTGGTGTGAGCCACCATGCCACCAGATGCAGTCGTTTTTTTACATTCTAATATTCAGGGCTGGGCACGGTGGCTCACACCTGTAATTCCAAAACTTTAGGAGGCTGAGGTAGAAGGATCACTTGAGGCCAGGAGTTAGAGATCAGCCTGGGCACCACAATGAGACCCTGTCACTACAAAAAATTTTTCAAAATTAGCTAGGTGCAATGATGCACACCTGTAGTCCCAGCTACTCTGGAGGCTGAAGCAGAAGGATCACTTGAGACCAGTAAGGCTGCTGTGAGCTATGATCATGCCACTGCACTCCAGCCTAGGCTGTAGAGTGAGACACTCTCTAAAAAATAAATAAATAAGGCTGGGGGCTGTGGCTCACGCCTGTAATCCAAGCACTTTGGAGGCCAAGGCAGGCAGATCACCTGAGGTCGGGAGTTCAAAACCAGTCTGACCAACATGGTGAAACCCCCGTCTTTAAATAAATAAATAAAATATAAAATAAAATAAAATTCAGAAGTTCAACTTAGGCACATTATCTTAAATTGCTTATAGATATTCTGTGGCAAAATGGAGCAAGAAATAAACCTAGGAGACAGAGACTTCAGTGAGCTAGGATCGTGACACTGTATTCCCAGGTCTCCTTGCTGGGATGACAGAGCAAGACTGTCTCTTAAAAAAAGGACTGGTGGCTGGGCATGGTGGCTCACACCTGTAATCCCAGCACTTTGGGAGGGTGAGGCAGGCGGATCATGAGGTCAGGAGATTGAGACCAACCTGACCAACATGGTGAAACCCTATCTCTATTAAAAATACAAAAATTAGCTGGGCCTGGTGATACATGTCTGTAATCCCAGCTACTCAGGAGGCTGAGGCAGGAGGATTGCCTGAACCTGGGAGGCAGAGGTTGCGGTGAGCTGAGGTTACGCTAAGCCGAGATCACACCACTGCACCCCAGCCTGGGCAACAAGAATGAAAACTCCATCTCAAAAAAATAAAATAAAATCAGGGACTTGAGTAACTATAGGTCTTAGTAATCAGATTCAAGGTCTCTGAAAGGGAAGTGAAAGGCTATTCTAAGAAATGAGTTGGGAAAAAGGAGAGTGAATTGAGTGTAAAATGGCTCTGTTTGGAATGGCCCTGTATTTTATTTTGCATTGAAACTGTTTCTACTCCACTGCCTTCCCATGATTCTTTTTAGTTATACCTTGATGTATTGGTCTGTTTTCACACTGTTATAATGAACTACCAGAGTCAAGGTAATTTATAAAGAAAAGAGGTTGAATTGACTCATAGTGCTGCATGGTTAGTGAGCCCTCAGGAAACTTACAATCATGGCGGAAGGCCAAGGGGAAGCAAGCAATTTCTTCAAAGGCAGCAGGAGAGAGAGAGGGAGGCAGTGCCAGGCGTTTAAACCCTCAGATCTCATGAGAACTCATTATCAGGAGAACAGCATGGCGGAAACTGCACCATGATCCAATCCCCTCCCACCATCCCTCCCTGACACATGGGGATTACGATTCGAGATGAGATTTAAGTGGGGACACAGAGCCAAACCATATCATTTGACAACTACCAATTTTTTTTTTTGAGACAGAATTTCACTCTTGTTGTCCAGGCTGGAGTACAATGGCATGATCTCGGCTCACTGCAATCTCTGCCTCCTGGGTTCAAGCAACTCTCCTGCCTCAGCCACCGGAGTAGCTGGGATTACAGGTGCCCGCTACCAGGCCTGGCTAATTTTTGTATTTTTAGTAGAGACGGGGGTTTCACCATGTTGGCCAGGCTGGTCTCGAACTCCTGACCTCAGGTGATCCACCTGCCTCGGCCTCCCAAAGTGCTGGGATTACAGGCATGAGCCACGGTGCCTGGCCCCCTCTGCATTTTCAGACTAATCTACGGCACTGGGCACTTAGTCCCCAAAGCCTTGGTTTCCAGAGGCCCTCAGGTAGTGTCTCAGCTCTGGCTGCCAAAACAGAGTAGGACTGGGTGGCTTCAGAATTTTATTTTTTGAGACAGGGTTTCACTCTGTTGCCCAGGCTGGAGTGAGTGGTGCAATCATGGCTACTGCAGCCTGAACCTCCTAGGGTCAAGCTATCCTCCTGCCTCAGTCTCCTGAGTAGCTGGGACCACAGGTGCACACCATCACACTCTGCTCATTTATTTTTAAACTTTTTAATTTTTTTCAAAATGGCTGCTCCATAGACAGAGCAGGGCTATCCCGTAGGCAGAGTGGCCCAGAGTAGCCTATTTTTTTTTTTTTTTTTAATTTTTAGTACAGATGAGGTTTCCCTGTGTTGCCCAGGCCAGTTTCGAACTTCTGGACTCAAGTGATCTTCTGGCTTCAGATTCCCAAAGTGCTGGGATTACAGGTGTGAACCATCGTGTCCAGCTCAGTAAGCTTATTTTCTCACAGTTCTGGAGGCCTGAAGTTGTGTGTGTGAGAGAGAGAGGAGAGGAGACAGATGGATATAAGGATGCTAAGCCTATTGGGAGGCCGAGGTGGGTGGGTCACCTGAGCTCAGGAGTTCAAGACTAGTTCCAGACCAAGCTGGGCAACATGGTGAAACCCTGTCTCTACTACTAACAAAACAAAACCCAAAACCAAACCAAACCAAACCAGAAAATATATATTCACTTTGAGACTTAGGGCTTCAATCTATAAAATTTGCAGAAGGACAATTCAGCTGGTAGCAGGTAATAATCTGATGAACTGTTTCACCAGTGTGTTTCCTGAACAGCTGGCATCCTGGCCCTCAGCACCTGCTGGATTTCCTGCCTTCTGCCCTAACCAAAGGAGTGAGTCCACATTCCCTCTTTCCCCTGAGGTTTGCTGCCTGCCACTAATTCTCGAACCAATTAGCCAGTCAGAAGGCAACTCTGGGTAATTCAGGAAGAAAAGCCTATTGATGGATGTTGAGTAGTTCAGACCCTCTGGGAGGACCAGAAAACTAGGGTTAGAGGTTTTAGACCAGGAGCAATGCCAAAAATACTATCATGGAGCTGTGAAGATGCAGCCTCTCCTGCCAGTTCCTGGGGTACCCCAGCTGCCTGCAGCACCAACAGCACCATACTGAACACTGTCACCCACCACCTCCAAGATGGAGTGGCTGCTGACCGTGGTGTCAGTCTGCTTCTCCAGCTAGGTGTAGGTGTGGGTGCGAGTGTGGGTGTGGGTGTGATTGTGGGTGTTGTGTAGGGGTGTGGGTGTAGTGTGGGTGTGGTTGTATGGGTGTGGGTTTAGGTGTGGGTGTGCGTGGAGGTGTGGGTGTGGATGGGTGTGGGTGTGAGTGAGTGTGGTGTGAGGGTAGGTGTGTGTGGGTATGGATGTATGGGTGTGAGTGGGTGTATGCATGGGGGTGTGGGTGTATATATGGGTGTGTGTGGGTGTGTGTGGTTGTGATTGTGTGGGTGTGTTGTGTGTGGGTGTAGGTGTGATTTGCAGGTATGGGTGTGTGTGGCAAGTGTAGGGGTGTGTGTGTGTGTGGCTGTGTGGGGGTGTGGGTGTATGTGGGGGTGTGGGGGTGTGTGGTGTGGGTGTGTGGGTGTTGGTGTCGGTGTGGGAAGGAGTGTGTTTGTGATTGGTGTGTGGGGGTGGTTGTAGGTGTGAGTGTAGGTGTGATTGTGGGTGTGGGTGTGTAGCGATTGTGTGTTGGGGTGGTTGTGGGTGTGAGTGTAGGTGTGATTGTGATTGTGTGGTATATGGGTGGTTGTGGGTGTCAGTGTAGGTATAATTGTGGGTGTGGTGATTGTGTGGGTGTGGATGTGAGTGGGTGTGGTGTTAGGTGTGTGGGTGTGGGTGTCTGTGGGTGTGAATGTAGGTGTGATTTGTGAATGTGGGTGTGAGTGGGTGTGGGTGTGAAGAGGTTTATGTGTAGTCATAGGTGTGTGAGTGTGTGTGGGTAATTGTGGGTGTGGGTGGGTGTGGGTGTGAGTATGGTGATTGTGGATGTGGTTGTGATTGTGTGTGGGTGGTGTGTGTGGGTGTGGTTGTCATTGTGTGTGGGTGGTTGTGGGTGTGAGTAGGTGTGATATGGGTGTGATGGGTGTGGGTGGGTGTAGGTGTGATTGTGGTGATTGTGTGGGGCAGTCGTGGGTGTGAGTGTAGGTGTGATTGTGAGTATGGGTGTATGTGGGTATTAGTGGTTGTGATTGTGTGGTGTGGATGTGGGTGATTGAGTGTAGGTGTGATTGTATGTGGGTGTCTGTGGCTGTGGTTGTGATTGTGTGTGGAGGAGGTGGGTGTGGGTGGTTGTGGGTGGTTGTGGGTGTGGGTGTGATTGTGTGGGTGTGAGTGGTTGTGTGAGTGTGGGTGTGATTGTGGGTGGTTGTGGGTGTGAGTGTGGTTGTGACTGTGGGTGCGGGTGGTTGTGGGTATGTGTAGGTGTGATTGTGGGTGTCTGTGGGTGTGGTGGTGATTGTGTGTGGAGGGGGTGGGTGTGGGTGGTTGTGGGTGGTTGTGGGTGTGTGTGATTGTGGGTGCGGGTGTGGGTGTCTGGTTGGTGGAGCCCAGGTTGTGTCTGAGCCCTACTGCAAGTAAGGCTGGAAAGTGAGTGTGTTGCATTTTGTTTCCGCAGAGAAAAATGGACGCTGCCTCATGAGGTAGCAGTTGTGGGGAGGCTTCCCCAAATACAAAATGGCGGTTCAGGTACTGGCTGGGCAAGGAAAAATGAGAAAGTTTTCTGTCGATGTGGCCTCTTGGAGGCTGAGCTCTGTGGGGATGTAACTAGAAACTGGAAACTATACCCTGGCTCAAGAGAGCCTGATGCACAGGCCCGGAGCCTGGCGCGCAGATGCTGCACAGACCAGGTACAGTGGCATCTGCTGCCTAAGGCTGTCCCTGCTGGGGACATCCCTTCTGCTTGAGCAGTTGTAGTGGCTGCGGCTGACAGCAGAGCAGGTGAGTGGAGGCAGAGCATGAGGAAGCCCTGGCCAGTAGTCCTGCCCTTCCCAGAACTCACTTGAACTCAGCTGCCCACAGAGACCTGCCAAACAGAGAGCAGGAAGTGGACTGGTCGCGTGAACACGTGGGCCTCTGGTTACACAGTTTTTTGTGCCTTTGCCTTATTTTAAGGGCAATCCTGTGACCATGAGTGTGTGGAGGAAACTATTTCAAGATCTTTATAGCCAGGCGGGCCTGGTGGCTCACGCCTGTAATCCCAGCACCTTGGGGTGTTGAGGTGGGTGATCACTTGAGGCCAGGAGTTCGAGACCAGCCTGGTCAACATGGTGAAACTCTATCTCTACTAAAAATACAAAAATTAGCTGGACATGGTGGTGGGCGCTTGTAATCCCAGCTACTTGGAAGGTGGAGGCAGGAGATTCACTTGAATCCAGGAGACAGAGGTTCAGTGAGCCGAGATTGAGCCATTGCACTCCAGCCTGAGTGACAGAGTGAGACTTCATCCAAAAAAAAAAAAAGATCGGCATTTTATTTTCTTGATTTCCTTAGGACTTTGTTTGCTGAATGCATACATGCAGGGAACAGTAACCAATAGGCAGCATCATCACAACTTCCTCCTGCTGTCTTATCATTATTATCATTATCCATTTCTTCTCCCATAGTCCGTTAACCAACAAGGTTCAGAGAGACTCCTGCTGTAGGCCTTTTAGTAAAAAAAAAAAAAAAAAAGACAAAAAAATAAAAAAGGTTCAGAGAGACTGTGAACCTCTCCATAACCTCTGAAGCAGGAAGTGCTTCACACTGCTTGGGTTTCAAGCCTATTCTGCCTCATTCTTGCTGGGTTGCTTTAGGCTTAATATTTAACTTCTGTGAGCCTCTGTGATGTGTGAAATGGGCCAGGTGTGGTGGCTCACGCCTGTAATCCTAGCACTTTGGGAGGCCAAGGCAGGTGGATCACCTGAAGTCAGGAGTTCAAGACCAGCCTAGCCAACATGGCAAAATCTTGTCTCTACTAAAAATACAAAAATTAGTTGGGTGTGGTGGTGGACGCCAGAAGTTCCAGCTACTCGGGAGACTGAGACACTAGACTCACTTTAACCCAGGAGGCGGAGGTTGCTGTGAGCCAAGATAGCACCACCGCCTTGGCAACAAGAATAAAACTCCATCTCAAAAAAAAAAAAAAAAAATGTAGTGGACGTGAAAGCCGGACGTGTTGGGTCACGCCTGTAATCCCAGTACTTTGGGAGGCCAAGGTGGGTGGATCACCTAAGGTCTGGAGTTCGAGACCA
>CAUYLG010077487.1:0-24054 GCA_963573385.1 Cacajao melanocephalus
CACTGGTTATGAAGTGGATAGGGAGTACAGCTATGGAAGTGACATCTTCAGAATGTGAGAGGAACGGAACCTAGATCACAGTGGAGAAACTGCCCTTTGAAAAGAGCAGGGAATTGCCTAGGTTTTCTTCTAGGGTTTTTATGGTTTTAGGTCTTACATATAAATCTTTAATCCATCTTCAGTTAATTTTTGTGTAAGATGTAAGGAAGGGGTCCAGTTTCCTTTTTCTGCATATGGCTAACCAGTTTCCTCAACACCATTTATCAAATAGGGAATTCTTTCTCCATTGCTTGTTTTTGTCAGGTTTGTCAAAGATCAGGTGGTTGTAGATGTGTGGTATTATTTCTGAGGCCTCTGTTCTGTCCCATTGGTCTATACATCTGTTTTGGTACCAGTACCATGCTGTTTTAGTTACTGTAGCCTTATAGTGTAGTTTTAAGTCAGGTAGCATGATGTCCCAGCTTTGTTCTTTCTGCTTAAGATTGTCTTAGCTATACAGGCTCCTTCTTGGTCCCAGATGAGGTTTAAGGTAGTTTTTTTTTTCTAATTCTGTGGTGAAAGTCAATGGTAACTTGATGGGAATGGTATTGAATCCATAAATTACTTTAGGCAATATGGCCATTTTCATGGTATTTATTCTTCCTATCCATGAGCATGGAATGTTTTTCATTTTTTGTGTTTTCTCTTATTTTCCTGAGCAGTGGTTTGTAGTTCTCCTTGAAGAGGTCCTTCACGCCTCTTGCAAGTTGTATTTCTAAGTATTTTATTCTCTTTGTATACTATCCAGACATAAAAAATGATGAGTTCATGTCCTTTGCATGGACATGGATGAAGCTGGAAACCATCATTCTCAGCAAACTAACACAGAAACAGAAAACCAAACACTCCATGTTCTCACTCATAAGTGGGAGTTGAACAATGAAAACATATGGGCACAGGGAGGGGATTATCACACACTGGGGCTTGTCAGGGGGTGGGGGACAAGGGAAGGGATAGCATTAGAATAAACACCTAATGTAGATGATGGGTTGATGGGTGCAGCAAACCACAAGGGCACATGCATACCTATGTAACAAACCTACACATTCTGCACATGTATCCCAGAACTTAAAGTATCATTAAAAATAAATAAAATAAATATTAATAAAATTAATTAATTAAACTATTTTTGAGCATTTTCTGAAAAAAAAGTAAAGAGCAGGGAAGGTATAGCACTCACGGTGGCTACCACTCCAAAAAGGTGGAACACCAGCAAGAGTCTAGGTTGATTCAACCCATAAAACATGAACACCCTGGAATATCTGTGCATACTCAGAAACTTTGGTCCTCAAATTTAGATACTCAGCTCAGTCTCCAGCAAGACATGTCTTTCCATGCCCCAATTCTGATCCCTACCATCACTTTCCCTCATCAAGATCCTACTTTTTCTCTTCTCCAATTTCTCATCACCTTTCAAAGTATAATTCAATACTGCCTTCTTGAAGAAGCCATCTCTAGCTGCTTCCACCAACATGAATTTCTCCTTTCTCTGAATTTTAAAAGTTCTATGCAGCCTGAATTCAGCTCTTTTTTATCTACTCTTGTGATCTCTAAATGTTTCTTACTTTAGGTATTTTTTGCACAATGGGATCAGAGCTCTGTGAGGACGATGAATACATTTTTAAATATCTGGTCTCCTGTGGTGCCTAAATGTAGGTGAGAATGCTGTTATGTCTCAAAAACTGCCTGCTTGCTAATGGATTATAGTGGACAGAGGCAGAATGAATTAGAACACAAATTACAGGACAAAATTTCCAGTGAATATCCATCATCATCACACCATTAACTCCAAACTCCAGTTAATGTAAGGTGGATTAAACTCTTCAGGTGTCTGTGACACGGTGCTGCAATCATTTCCACTCCTATTCAGAAAAATATATCTGGCCAAGGCCAATTGTGCCAGAGCTCCTCTGAGACAGAAACATTCATTCTAAAATCATCACTCATGAAAATTCCCATATTTGTTGATGAAATATTATAATATTCATCCTTAAACGTCATGTTTATTGACTTCATTTTTGCAGTAGGATCTGTCACCCTTTTTCAAGCTACGTCATAGACAGGATAAACCAGCACATGGTTAACATATTTCCAAAAGTGAAGGATTTTGTGGTGCATTGAAAAAACTGATTACGTGTCATTGTTATTTCCAATAAAGGAAATGATATTTATTTTCTTAGAATCCCCAACTATATTGCTGTTGAATTATGAATGTTCTCTTAAATGATTTATATATCAGTGAGATTGTTATGTGCTGAAACTACAGCTCATACATTCTTCCCTGCTCCTTATGTTAGCCCTATGCCCTTCTTCATGACTGGTTAGATTTAAGGTATGGCAATTTCATCTGGATCTATTTCAGTGTTAGGGAAGATCTGATATAGAACATCAGTTATGTACTCATTTGGTGATGGCTTCAGGCGTCCTTCACGGGTGGACATCTCAATAAAAAGTGTCCAAGAAAAATGATGAGGGTTGATTCTCATTAGCTAGCTCCAAATACGTCATTTCAGAAAAATTTTTAAACCAATCTAAATGAAGAAAAAGCTAAATTTCCAATAAATTTACAACTAGATGGTATTTTATTATAATATGAAATGCTCGCCAGAGTTCCAATCCCTGACCCCCTCTCCACCCACCACCACCACACGCCCCATTCTCTTAAGTATGCTTGTTGGACTCTTTAAGTTGTTTGTGATTAAAGACCAAACTCTCCAAGTCTGGGCTGCCAACCAATATATACTTGATGCTTTTGGCCCAGCCACAGCATGGGTTGGGGCAAGAAAATAGTAGGAAGGGCTGGCAATGGAGACAGAGTGATATGGCAGTTATTTGGAAGTCATTAACTCAAGAATATAAAAGGCAAAGGTTATCAACCAGAACATTCTGCAGAACATAAAGGTGAGAAGGGAAATGCTATTGTTCCTGGTAATAATCTGTGGTGCTTTACTAAATGATTTTCATCATTGAGAGGTATTACTTCACATGCAAGAAATATAATGGTCTTTTAAGTCTTGCCGAAGGTTGCTTTAATGTTCTTGAAATTATCTTAGTTTAAATGTCTTCCTGGCTTTTCCTTAATTAATTCTCATTTCTTCTTTACCTGTTCTCCTAGTCCCTAACCATACTTCCACCAAATCCCTATAGAATCAACTGGGGAAAAATGTCAGAAGTTTCCTCTTCAAGAAAATCTAATCCATAGGAGAAATGATAAACTTTTGTACCATTTTGCATTTAAAACTAATTATTTCATTTTTGGAAAACAAATTGGAATTGAATAAAGAGTCTGTCTAGGAAAGCTATTTTCTCTTCCTTTGAATTTCTTGTTAGATGTGAACATGAGAAAAGTTACTTTTAATGCAATTGGAAAGCAGTCATTTCATCAAAGGTGCAAACACACATTCCTAAATTGGTTTAGGATCACTGCATCTTATATCTGCTCTAATTCCCTGAGAGACACAATTTCCAATTAACAGTGGAAAGCTTGGCAAATAGAAAATAAATGTTCTCTCTCATGGTGAGCAATACTTTCCCAATGCTGTTCCTTGTCCCTTTCTAGCCTGGTCCATTCTTCTATGTGGACATTAGTTGATCTGTCCTCTTAGGGTTAAGCTTCTTGGGAAACATTCATAACGAAACCTCTCCAGATCCACTCCTGCAGTTAATTATCCTCTCTTTTGTACCATTGATGAACTTGGTACATGACTACATGAGCTGCCCTTACCCTATGGTGCCATTATTTATTTGTTCATCAAAACTGCTCCACCATACCAAGAGCACCTTCATTGTCCCTTATCTGTCGTCATAGTCTCATTGCACCCAGCAAAACTAGAGATCTGGTTAATTAATGATTCTCCACTCCATTACTCACTAGCTATACAATCCTGGAAGTGTTATGTAGTCTCCCTATGCCTCAGCTTCCTTATATATGGCTAATAATATTAACTTTAGTGTGTGTGGGAAGGATTAAATAAAAAGAGACTATGAAAAATGCTCATCATCAGCATGCCTACCCCATAGGAGGAGCTTGCGGCAGACAGTGCTGATTACCTAACCACAGACTGTTTCTTTTGCTAATAGGTGCTTGGTGGTATGGGCAGCAATAAATTCAGAGAAGGCCAACACACCCTCCACTCCCAGATGGGGAGCTCATGATCATTACTGGTTAAGGAGTGAACATAAGACTTGGTTACAGATAATGAAATAAGGGAATTCTGCTAATGATTTCTTTGATCATCTTCTTTGATAAAAGAGAGACTCAGGAGGAAAAAGATTGACCCTGTTTTGGCTGCCATGGATGTTGTTTTATAAACTGTGGCCTGCATCTTGCTGCCATGAAAGGAAAGCCAAGAAAGTTACAGAGAATCCAACTCAAGGGACCTGACATCTTTGCGCTGCTGCATTAATCAGCTCTGAAACTTCCTCCCTGTAGATATTATTGTATGTGAGAAAACTGAATGTTCTTCTGTCACTTGAAAGGAAAAAAATCCTAAATAATAAAATGTTCAATAAACTCTAGCTATTTGTTATTATGAATGGTTTTAGCCAGTTCTAATACTCTCTAACTAATCTTTGCTACCACAGGAAGTAGGCTTGCCTAAAATTATCCCATACATTCCTTGGTGTTATCTACAAAATAGGAATTCCACAAGACAAGACTCTCTTGCCTATTTAGAAAATCTAAAAAAAGAGGTATCAGGTATCCACAGTTCCTACCTACTCCTTACTACATCTCTAAAAGCCCAGGGAAACATAGTGCAAATGAAGATAAATTTAGCTTATAAAATATTTCAATATTTCATTAATCTTTTGGACCTGCTAAAAACCTGAAACAGGTGCCCTGTGGCAAGCCCCTCTCAAAGAAGCTGAATCTAAGTCACCTCAGTCAACAAAATCTTCAAACTCTTCTCAGTTGAGCTTTTCCACCCCTCAATCTACCTAGCTGGGATAGGTTGAGGTCTGCCTTTGAAATGTCTTAAAATTTTCTTTTTTTTTTTTTTTTTCAGATTTACTCACATCTCTTGTTCTACTAACACTCCAAACAGATTGTTGAAAGTCTCAGACTTCTCCAAGCACTCCCAGGCTTTTAAGCACATATTATGTTACACTAGGCTTGCTCATCTTCCTCACAACGTCCACCATGGTACGTCAAAGATGTCCAACGTGGATAGAACACCTATGTTGTTGTTGTATATGTTGAACATCTTTATTAATGCATAACAAAAAAATAAAAGATCGAATGGGGTATTCTCCTTCTGAATGCTTTTGTATGAAAGGGGAATAATATTTCCTACCACGTACATATCCCATGGATCACTCAGATCCCAATATACTCAACATCGAACATAAAATGAGGTAATTTGTGTAGAGTTTATAAGAAGCTATGACAATGGTAAAAGGGTAGGATAACACCAAGGGATAACACCAACTGGGAAAAGTAGCAGCTAAGTGATTGCCACCCTTAGGGCAGAAGGAAGAAGGAAATAGGGAAGAGTCAAGTACTATAAATAAATCTGCCCTTGGAGTGACCTTTAGTTAAGGGACATAGCCAGCATAAGGGCAGTTTTCATGAAAGGATTTAATAACTTGGTCCTACTATTTTCCTTGTTTCTGACCTTGGATGGAGCTTACTCATTGGTCAAATCCAATCAGTATCCAGAGGACAGGGGAGCCTTATTGATGAAGTCCATATAAGTCAGCCCATGGGATAGAGAAGAGGTGGTATGAGGTAGATAATAGATCTGGAGAGGCACACCCAAGGTCCAAAATGGGTTTATTGTGAGAAGAAAGGTACTGTGTCAGAGACGGTGAACTTTCTGAACAGTATATTCTATTGTGTAAATCCTGGCAAAGTGTAATGGGGAGAGAGAAAAAAAGAGAAAGCAGAATCAAAACCCCGATATCCTTCATCTACATTTGTTTGAATATCAGGTCTCTCCCTATTTCAGGCCAATTGTTAGGGCTCTAGAATGCTAACAGAAATTTAGATTTGAGTGAGAGCTATGAGAAGGATACAACTGAACGTAGAGAATGTGCAGGAAAATAGAAATGAGACGCCAATTTCTCTTCCTCTGTGGGCTGTCAGGAGCTGCAGTACACATTTTTTTTTTTTTTAGACTAGGTAAAAAGTGTGCTTCTAGCTCTAAGCTATAGAAAAAAAAATTAAAGCACTCCAATTTAACCTTAGTTGGATACTAATCTGGCCATTTACAAAACAATACAAAATACTTGGTAGATAATCCAGTTCTGTATGTGTGAAAATGGCAATAATCATTTCTACCTGAGTATATTTGTCAACCTGAATTTCTTTAGAAACTTCTAGACAAAGAAACTTACTAATTCAGTTTCGCCCAACATCAGCCTTCTGCTGTAACTGGGCTTTAGTAATTGAACTGTTTAAATATATTTTGCAAATACTTAATTTTTCTTTGTCAAGTAAAAACAGAGTGAATTTTTCTTTAAAAATTTGAGATATGATATATAAGGCTAAATCCAGCTATGAGCAACTGTAGTCCTTCTCCTATTACCAAACAGCCCAGTTTGTGGCATACCTCCTTCCAGACTTTTTTCCAAGTTTTTGAATATATGTATAGAAAGATATATTTCATGAAAATTATGTGGTATTGTATAAACAGTGCTGTACTGTACATATAATTCTACAATTTCTTTTTTCGCTCAATAATGGGTATTACAGATATAGTGATATTAACTCAAACAGCATTTATTATATTCTTTTTAATATTAGCATAAGTTTACCAGATTACGTATCCACCTATTGATGGGCATTTAAATCGATTCTATTTGGGGAATGTAAACAATGCTACAGTGAATAATTTTCTACATGTCTTTTTGAGTACAGTTACAATTAGAAAAACATAGAGTTGCTAATTTGTAAGTGTTAATACTCTCGAAGATGGCTACCCATGGTCTGGGGGTGTTTTTGTTGTCGCTAATTTAATAAATTCCTATCTCCATATAAACTCATGTTGCTCCTCACATCAACAGGCACAGTCTAATTCCCGTCTCACTGAAAATGAGCCTGGCCTTAGTGACTTAATTGACCAACAGAATGTGATATAAATGATTTTCTTGAACTTCTGAGGCCAGGTTATAAGAAGCCTTATGGTTTCCATCTGGATCTTTCAAATACTTGTTCTAAAAAGTTGGTCACTATGTAAGAAGTATGACTACCCTGAAACTCTTGTTCTTAGAGAAAGCCCAAGCTAGCCATGTGAAAAGATGATGGGAGTTGAGATAAAAGCCAGGCAGTCCATATTTATTTCAGCTATCCTAACTGAAGTTCAGACATGTTATGAGTAAAAAAATCATCTTGGATGTCTGCTCTCCAAGTCAAGTGTTTTTGTAACTCCAGCCCCAGGTGCTATCTGGTTGCAACCACATGAAAGACCCAATGGGAGCCACTCATCTGAGCTCAGTCAAACCACAGAACTACAAGAGACACTAGCAAATTCTTTTAAGCACTAAAGTTTGAGAATGTTTACGTAGCAGTTGATAACTGAAACAATAGGGAATACTAATTTTTATATTTAATAAATGCTTCCCAATTGTCCTCCAAGATGGCTATATCTTTTACTTTTCTACCATCAGATCATAAAGATTCCTATGTTCCTACAACCCATCTTTTTACACCGAGAAAGATTATGAAGCATTTTTCTAGCTGAACTTTTTACTTTGGCTCCAAAGCCAAAAAAAAAAAAAAAAAAAAAAAAACTTTTGTAATTTCTATTTGCAATTAGGAGCTTTTGCTGTTTCTCTTGTACCCAACACACAGACAGGGAAAGACATTTTTGTTCCTCAAATAAGTGAGTTAGAGAGCTTCTCATTTACCCTCAAAACTGTGAAAACAGCTCATGGAAATTGTAATGTCTGGTTATCTGGAACCCCAAATTTGCAGACCATGTTCTTCAAAAGCAATGTTTGAAAAATGACTCTGGGTCATTTTCCAGTGGTCAGTCTGAGGCTGACCCCAGTTCCACACATGGAGGAAGAAAGCTCATCTCAAGACGATCATCATTCTATATATATAACTTCAATCTTTTCATCTCTCCAAACCAATTAAATTGCAAGCAAACCCAACTACTGTCAGAAAATGACTACAGAGAATTGGGTCAATGCACCTCTGCATTGAATGTGTGTGTGTGTCTTTGTGTGTGTTTGCTGATTAAGTTTTAAGAAAAATGTATAAAAATGTATTAAGTTTCCACTCCATGTGTTATCTTACAAGGTACTAACTTTCCATATCCAGATTTATTCAGAGAAGGAATGAAGCTTTTCACATATGTAAATAGAGGCAACCTAGTTACCTCTAGGTTACCGTCTCCTCTCCAAAGCACTCTATTAGCTTGTTGTGTAAAATGTTTCTCTACATACTGTAACGTCTCCCTTTGTCAACTGAAACAAGAGCCTTGCCCACTCACTCCCTTAAAATGTGTATGGAGGGCTGAGTGAATCCCTCGAAGATACCAAAACTAGATGTTCGCAAATGTTAATTGGCAAGACAGAAAGCTCAGATCAACTAAAGATCCTATTACGTCTCACAGAAGGACAGATCTTGGAAAAGCAGCTGGTAGAAGGGGAGTGGCTTTAGAAAACACAATATAAAAAACTAGTCCAAGAGTTTTTTATATTTTGTTCCAAGTAGCCCTCGATTCAGAAGAAGTGCTTCAGGGACCATTTTAGGGAAGAAGAGGAAGACCAAGCAGATTGAGGGCAACTCCAGACCCATACAAACACACTCCTGTCAAAGCAGCCCTGCTTTCATCCATCTGTGATGTCTGATATTCTATAAAATTTTATTTTAATAAAACATTCTATAGCCAAAATATGAAAGTTTTTAAATCACTAATTATGAGGTAGATACAATACATTTAGTCATAAATAAATAATTTCAAATGTATAAAGCAGAAAACTAAATGAGATTGGGGGAGTAAGGCAGATCATGGCAAATAGAAGGCAGGACTAGATTGCAGCTCTGACTTGGATGGACAGAGTAGCATACAGAGGTTTGCACTATGAATTTTTGCTCCAGAAAGATTGCAGCAATAAGTCAGGAAACCTGAGAGGACCTGTAGACCCTCTGAAGAAAGCAAATTGTTCCTGTAGAACAGGGGAGACACTTCAAATACTGTGCTAGTATCCACGGTTGATATACCAACAGAAGATTCACATCACAGGACTCTGTGCAGACAACCCCCAGTACCAGCCCAGAGCCTGGTAGACTTGCTGGGAGGCTAGATCCAGAAAACAGATAACAATCACTGCATTTCAGCTCTCAGGAAGCCATGTCCATAGGAAAACGAGTAGAGCACTACATCAAGGGAACACCCTGTGGGTCAAAAGAATCCAAACAACTGCCATCAGCTGTAGACATTCCCACTGACAGAGCCTACCCAAATGAGAAGGAACTAGAAAACCAACTCTGGTAATATGACAAAACAAGGTTCTTTAACACTCCAAATAAATAAATAAATAAATAAATAAATAAAATCACACAAGCTCATCAGCAATGGATCCAACACAAAAAGAAATCCCTGATTTACCTGAAAAAGAATTCAGGAGGTTAGTTATTAAGCTAATCAGGAAGGCACCAGAGAAAGGCAAAGTGCAATGCAATGAAATCCAAAAAACTATATAAGAAGTGAAGGAAGAAATATTCAATAAAATGAATAGCATAAATAGAAAACAATAAAAACTTCAGGAAACACTGGACACATTTATACAAATGCAAAATGCTCTGGAAAGTCTCAACAATAGAATCAAAAAAGTAGATGAAAGAAATTCAGAGCTCAAAGACAAGGTCTTTAAATTAATCCAATCCAATAAAGACAAAGAAAAAAGAATAAGAAAATATGAACAAAGCCTTTAAGAAATCTGGGATTATGTTAAACGACCAAACTTAAGAATACTTGGAATTCCGGAGGAAGAAGAGAAATTTAAAAACTTGGAAAACATATTTGGGGGAATAAATGAGAAAAACTACCCTGGCCTTGCTAAAGACCTAGACATCCAAACACAAGAAGCACAAAGAACAGCTTGGAAATTCATCACAAAAAGATCATTGCCTAGGCACATAGTCATCCAGTTATCTAAAGTTAATACAAAAGAAAGAATCTTAAGAGCTGTGAGATAGAAGCACCAGGTAACCTATAAAGGAAATCCTATCAGATTAACAGCAGATGTCTCAGCAGAAACCTTACAAACTGGAAGGGATTGGGACCAAATCTTTAGCCTCCTAAAAGAAAACAATTATCAACCAAGAGTTTCATATCCGGCAAAACTAAGCTTCATATAGGAAGGAAAGATAGTCTTTTTCAGGCAAACAAATGCCAAGAGAATTAACCACTACCAAGCCACTACTACAAGAATTGCTGAAAGGAGCTCTAAATCTGGAAACAAATCCTGGAAAAACTTCAAAACAGAACCACTTTAAAGCATAAATCTCACAGAACCTATAAAACAAAAATACAATTTTAAAAATAAAGAATGGAAAAAAAAAGGTATACAGGCAACAAACAGCATGATGGCTGGAATAGTATCTCACATCTCAATACTGACATTGAATGTAAATGGCCTAAATGTTCCATTTAAAAGATACAGAATTGCAGAATGAGTAAGACTTCCCCCACCAACTATATACTGCCTTCAAGAGACTCACCTAACACATAAAAACTCATATAAACTTAAGGTAAAGGGATAGAAAAGGCATTTCAAGCAAATGGACACCAAAAGTGAGCAGGAATACCTATTCTTATATCAGACAAAACAAACTTTAGAGCAACAGCAGTTAAAAGAGACAAAGAAGGGCATTTTATAATGACAAAAGGCCTTGTCCATCAGGAAAATATCACAATCCTAAATAAATATGCAACTAACACTGGAGTTCCCAAATTTATAAAACAATTACTAATAGACCTAAGAAATGAGATAGACAGCAATACAATAATACTGGGAGTCTTCAATACTCCACTGAGAGCACTAGAAGGATCATCAAGACAGTCAACAAAGAAACAATGGATTTAAACTATACCTTGGAACACATGGACTTAATAGATATATACAGAACATTCCATCCAACAACCACAGAATATATGTTCTATTCAACAGTGTATTGAATTTTCTCAAATATAGATCATATAATAGGCCACAAAATGAGCCTCAATAAATTTAAAAATTGTAATTATATCAAGCACTCTCAGACCACAGTGGTATAAAACTGGAAATCAACTCTAAAACAAACCTTCAAAACCATGCAAATACATGGAAATTAAACAACCTGCTTGTGAATGATCAATGGATCAAAAACTAAATCAAGATGGGCATTAAAAAATTCTTTACACTGAACAACAATAGTGACACAACCTATCAAACCTCTGGGATGCTAAGGGGAAAATTCAAAGGTGGTGCTAAGGTGAAAGTTCATAGTTTTAAACACCTACATCAAAAAGTCGGAAAGAGCACCAACTGACATTCTAAGGTCATACCTCAAGGAACTAAACAAGAACAAACTAAACACATACCCAGCAGAAGAAAGGACATAACCAAGATTAGAGCAGAACTAAAGGCAATTGAAACAAACAACAAAAATACAAAAGATAAGTGAAACAAAAAGCTGGTTCTTTGGAAAGATAAATAAAATTGATAGACCATTAGCAAGATTAACCAAGAAAAGAAGAGAGAAAATCCAAATAAGCTCAACAAGAAACAAAACAGGAGATATTACAACTGACACCACAGAAATACAAGAGATCATTCGAGTCTATTATGAACTGAACACCTTTACGCACATAAATTAGAAAACCTAGAAAAGATGGATAAATTTCTGAACATATACAATCCTCTTAGCTTAAATCACAAAGAATTAGATTCCCTGAACAGACCAATAACAAGCAGTGATATTGAAATGGTAATTTAAAAAATTACCAACAATAAAAAAAGTCCAGGACTGGATAGACTCACAGCAGAATTATACCAAAAATTGAAAGAATTGGTACCAATCCAATGACACTATTCCACAAGATAGGGAAAGAGGGAGCCCTTTCTAAATCATTTTATGAAGCCAGTATCATACTAATATCAAAACCAGGAAAGGACATAACCAAAAAAGAAAACTACAGACCAGTATCCCTGATGAACACAGATGCTAAAATCCCTAACAAGATACTAGATAACCAAATCCAACAACATATCAAAAAGATAATTCACTATGATCAAGTGAGTTTCATATCAGGGATGTAGGGAATGGTTTAACATACACAAGTCGATAAATGTGATACACTGCAAAAACAGAATTAAAAACAAAAAATCACATGATTATCTCAATAGATGCAGAAAAAGCATAGCAACAAAATCTAACATTCCTTTATGATTAAAATTCTCAACAATATCAGCATACAAAAGATATATTTCATATTACATATGTAGATGTAATAAAAGCCAGCTATGACAAATCCAGAGCCATCATAATTCTGAATGGGGAAAAGCTGAAAGCATTCCCTGTGACAACTGGAACAAGACAAAGATGCCTACTCACACCACTCCTCTTCAACATAGTACCAAAAGTCATAGCCAGAGCAATCAGACAAGAAAAAGAAATGAAGGGCATCCAAATCAGTAAAAACCTGTCACTGTTTGATGATTATATTACTGTTTACCTAGACAACTCTAAAGACTCCTCCAGAAAGCTCCTTGAACTGATAAAATAATTCAGCAAAGTTTCCAGATACAAAATTAATGTACACAAATAAGTAGCTCTTCTATACACCAACAGTGACCAAGCTGAGTCAAGAACTCAACCCCTTTTATAATAGCTGCTAAAAATTAAATGAAATAAAATACCTAGGGATATACCTAACCAAAAAGGTGAAAGATCTGTACAAGTGAAACTACAAAACCCTGCTGAAAGAAATCATAGATGACAGAAACAAATAAAAATACTTCCCATGCTCATAGATGAGTCGAATCAATATTGTAAAAACAGCCATACTGCCAAAAGCTGACTACAAATTCAGCACAATTCCCATAAAAATACCATTATTCTTCACAGAATTAGAAGCAGTGGCTCACACCTGTAATTCCAGGGCAGCACAATTCCCATACAAATACCACCATCATTCTTCACAGAATTAGAAGCGGTGGCTCATGCCTGTAATCCCAGCACTTTGGGAGGCCAAGGCAGGCAGATCACAAGGTCAGGAGTTTGAGACCAGCCTGGCCAACATGGTGAAACTCCATCTCTACTAAAAATACAAATATTAGCCAGGTGTGGTGGCAGGCATCTGTAATCCTAGCTACTCGGGAGGCTGAGGCAGGAGAATCACTTGAAACCAGAAGGCAGAGGTTGCAGTGAGCCAAGATTGCACCACTGCACTCCAGCCTAGGCAACAAGAGTGAAACTCTGTCTCAAAAAAAAAAAAAAATTCTAAAATTCGTGTGGAACCAAAAAATACCCCAAACAGCCAAAGCAAGATTAAGCAAAAACAAAATATCTGGGGACATCATATTACCTGCTTTCAAATTATATTGTAAAGTCACAGTCACCAAAATAGCATGTTATTGGTATAAAAATAGACACATAGACCCATGGAACAGAATAGAGAACCCAGAAATAAACCCAAATACTTACAGCTAACTGATCTTTGACAAAGCAATTAAAAACATAAAGTGGAAAAAGGACACCTTTTTCAACAAAAGGTCCTGGGATAATTGGCTAGCCACATGTAGGAGAATGAAACTGGATTCTCATTTCTCACCTTATGTAAAAATAAACTCAAGATGCATTAAGGATTTAAATTTAAGACCTGAAACTATAAAATTTCTAAAATACAACATTGGAAAAATCCTTCTAGACATTTGGCTTAGGCAAAGATTTTATGACCAAGAACCCAAAAAACAAATGCAATGAAAACTAACATAAGTAGTTGGAACTTGTTTAAACTAAAGAGCTTTTGCACAACAAAAGAACAGTCAGCAGAGAAAACAGACAATCCACAGAGTGGGAGAAAATCTTCACAATCTATAAATGTGACAAAGGACTAATACCCAGAATCTACAACGAACTCAAACAAATCACCAAGAAAAAAAATCATGTCAAAAAGTGGGCTAAGGACATATATAGACAATTCTCAAAAGAAGATATACAAATAGCCAGCCAACATATGAAAAAATGCTCAACATCACTAATTATCAGGCAAATGCAAATCAAAACCACAATGCAATACCGCCTTACTCCTGCAAGAATGGCTGTGAAAAAAAAAAATAGTTGATGTTTGCATGGATGTCGTGAACTGAGAACATTTCTACACTTCTGGTGGGAATGTAAACTAATATAACCACTATGAAAAACAGTGTGGCGATTCCTTAAAGAACTGTAAGTAGAATTAACATTTGATCCAGCAGTCTCACTACCAAGTATCTACCTAGAGGAAGACAAGTCATTATACGAAAAAGATACTTGTACACACATGCATATAGCAGCACAATTCATAATTGCAAAAATGTGGAACCAACCCAAATGCCCATCAATCAATGAGTGGATTAAAAAAAACTGTGAGATATACACACACACACACACACACACACACACACACACATATATATGATGGAATATATATATATATGATGGAATATATATATATAATGGAATAGATATATATATGATGGAATAGATATATATATGATGGAATAGATATATAGATATATATATATGATGGAATATACATATTCAATATATATATTCCATCACATATATATACATATATCTCATAGTTCAAGAATATTTACCACATCATATATATATATATATATATATATATATATATATATATATGAGGGAATAATACTCAGCCCTAAGTATGAATGAATTAATAGCATTTTCAGCAACTTGGATGAGATTGGAGACTACTATTCTAAGTAAAGTAACTAAGGAATGGAAAACCAAACATCATATCTTCTCACTCATAAGTGGGAGCTAAGTCATGAGGATGCAAAGGCATAAGAATAACACAATGGACTTTGGGGACTTATGCGGAAAGGGTAGGAAGAGGGTGAGGGATAAAAGACTAGAAATAGATGCAGTGTATACTGCTTGGGTGATGGGTGCACCAAAATCTCACAAATCACCACTAAAAACTTACCAATGTAACCAAACACCACCTGTTCCCTAATAACCTATGGGGGGGAAAATTTAGTAAATAAAGCGACAATACAATACTGTTTCATCTATCAAAGTGGTGAGGATTCTGATAGGGAGAGTTGGCAAGAGTAAGGACACAGGTAGATGCTACTACCTGGAGTTGAAACGCCTGCACTGCTTTCTGGTGAATGGCTTGGCAACACTACAGACCAAGAGCTTTAAAACAAGTCTACACTTTCACCCTTTCACTCAGTGGTTTCACTTCTGGAATTTAGCCAAAGGAAATAATTAGGCAGCCATGCAAACATGTAAGTTCAAGAATATTTACCACAGCATAGTTTAATCATATGTTTAAAAATTGAAGGCCAGGGGTGGTGGCACACCCCTGAAATCCTAGTGCTTTGGGAGTCCAAGGCAGGAGGATGGCTTGAGCCCAGGAGTCTGAGGTTATAGTGAGCTATGCACGTGCCATGGCACGCCAGCCTGAGTGACAGATCAAGACCCTGTCTCTAAAAACACAAAAAGCAAAACTGAGAACCACCTAAACATGCTATAATAGGAAATTGGTTTAAATGAAATAGTAGAATACTGAGCAACCATCATAAATAATGCTAGCTCATGGGCTTCCTGATTTGATGCACTAAAAAGAACACAACGTTGCTTCTGTGGCATTCCTGCCCCAAAATGCATAAACACCAGACATACCCAAATTTAGGAACAGTCTACAAAACAACTGACCTACATACTTAAAAATGTCAATATAATGAAAAGCAAAATACGTTTAAGGAACTGTACTCATGTTAAAGGAAACTAAAAAGACCTGACAACTAAATGCAATGTAGGATTCCAGATTAGATCCTGGACCAAGGAAAAAATTCGTCAAGAGGGACATTATGGGGCAAGTGGCAGAACCTGAATATGGACTGTAGATTAGATCATAGCATTATATCAGTTTAAGTTTCCTGATTTGGATAATTGTACTGTATTATGTTAAAGAATGTTTTTGTCCTTAGAAAATTCACACTGATGGATTTACAGTAAAGGGGTATCTTGTATGCAACTGTATTAGTCCATTTTCATGCTGCTGATAAAGACATATTCAAGACAAAGCAATTTACAAAAGAAAGAGGTTTAATTGGACTTACAGTTCCACATGGCTGGGGAAGCCTCACAATCATGGCAGAAGTCAAGGAGGAGCAAGTCACGTCTTACATGGATGGCAACAGGCAAAGAGAGAGAGACTGTATGGCAAACTCTTGGTTTTAAAGCCATCAGATCTCATAAGACTCATTCACTATCACAAGAATGGCATGGAAAAGACCCGCCCCCATAATTCACCATCTCCCACTGGGTTCCTCTCATGATGGGTGGGAATTGTAGGAGTACACTTCAAGAGGAGATTTGGGTGAGGACACAGCCAAACCATATTGGCAACTTACTCTCAAATGGTTCAGAAAAAAATACAAATGTATATTTATAGAGAAATAATGACAGAGCAAATGTGGTCAAATGACATTAATGAATGAATCTGAGTAAAAGGTATCCTGGAATTCTTTTTAGTATTCTTGCCCCTTTTCCATGAGTTTAAAAGTATTTCAAAATAAAAGCTAAAAGAAGGAAAAAAAGAGATTGAGAAATAACACCACTGTGAACATTTAAAACACAAATGCTTATAAAGTCTACACATTTTATAGGAATGCATGCACATTTAAGGATATAAATATGTTGAGTTCACTTCTATTTGAGGGAACAAAATAGAGGTGAAGGTGAGGGAAGAAAGGGAAGGCCAAATGAACAAAAATTAGAAAAAAGAAGACTCTTGGATGAATAACAATGAATAATAATGATGATAATATGCTATGAGTTGGAAAGTGTATTCTCTGAATATGGCATTCAAAGAAAAAATCAGGATAAAATAAACTGCTAATGTAGTTTCAGCATTCACAATCTAAAACGTCCTTTAAACATATTATAGTTTCCAAGTGGTGATACAGACTCTTCTTGAACACCTTTAACAGCGGGGCCAGAGTTGTGACCCAGAAGTTTCATCAATAGGATGTCCTTCCCTATTCTAGTCCCTTGCCATTTGCACATTGGTAAGAATTTTGAGTTCTGAAATAATATTTCTAAAAGCCTTCTTATCATGGGAACACTCATTGCAAACAAAAACTGATTAATGGGCACAGTAACAAGAGAGTTCTTAGAAAAATGGTGTGCCTCCACTTAAAAAAGGAAATAGACTACATAAACAGATGCACTATGCCATCTTTGCATTCACAGTTTATGAACAACCATTCAGCACCAAGACACATATGGGCTATATCAGGGACACTAGGTTATCTGTCTTAGAAACAAATGAACCATGAAGGCAGTGAAATTTATGCTTAAGGGGAACAAAAACAATAGGAGAAAACTTCAGACTTTTAGACTTCATGTTGTAAGAAGAGAATAGACGTGGAGATATAGCATAGCCAAAAGTTTTCCTTATGTCTAGCTAATCTAGACACATCTATTTTTTCTAACTATATATACATATATATATATATATGTATGAAGATATTTATATCTTTATTATATCTATTACTAAATCTAGCCTCTGTGCTTTCAGAACTATTCTCTAAAACACCACATTTTCTAACTTCCCACTAACTTCCCAGTGAATTAAATCCAAAAGAAGTAACAATTCTACCATTAAAAATGTCTTCCCCAGTTCAAATTATCATTCAAAATTTTAGCTGTGTTGAAATGAAAATACATTCATTAATCATTTTGATTCTCATACTTTTCTTTAGGTTATCTTGAGTAGAAAGGTTGAAGAATAAACAGAATAAAAATCATTACATATGACTATGAAAATTTTTTGTTAAGTCTCTGAAAACTTGTGAATAAATCATCATTGTTGCTTCTTTTCTTTCACCTTTTATTCACAGCATAGGTTTGTTGGTTTTTTTCCTAATTTCTTGGACCTAAATTTACTATTGGATTAACCAAAGGAAACATATTGATCACTTAAATCCCTAGCTGGATTTTTACCTAATCACTTTACTTGTGAAATTCTACCTTTCTTTCCCTGGGAATGATTTGTTACAAATGAAAGTATAAAATCTCCCTAATCCCCCAACATTTCCTGTTCATATTCTTGGAGATTTTGATTCCTATGGAAAAATGTTGACCCTGAGAGACCTTAATATATACACCTTCAGTAAAATATTTCCTTAAAGTAATATTAAGGTAATCACAAAAGTGTATATTTCACAGTGCAAAAGGGAATCTTATAGAACCCACCACAACCTGGGGATTTCCTGTTTTCTCAGTTTATGGATTTTTCAGAGCTGAGACATCCATCCAAACTGAATTCATTTAGAAATAAAGATGATCACATTTACATTGCTTTATTGTTAAGTATATAATCCTTCATAGCAGTGATCTAGTTCCATTTACTTTCATGTGTTTTTCCACGACTTGTGTTTACTTTCCTTTTTTTTTTTTTTTTGAGACAGAGTTTCACTCTTGTCGCCCAAGCTGGAGTGTAATGGTGTGATCTTGGCTTACAGCAACCTCCACCTCCTGGATTCAAGTGATTCTCCTGCCTCGACCTTCCAAGTAGCTCAGACTACAGGCATGCATTACCACACCAGGCTAATTTTGTATTTTTAGTAGAGATGGGGTTTCTCCATGTTTGTCAGGCTGGTCTCAAACTCCTCACCTCTGGTGATCTGCCCACCTCGGCCTCTCAAAGTGCTGGATTACAGGCCTGAGCCACTGCACCCAGCCTACTTACATGTAACAAAACTTATCTAACACTAGAAAATTGAAATATAAAAATATTTTGTGTGTATTTCTCTTCAAAATGGAAAAACTCATACCATGGATAGCCACAGAATTGTCTTTGAGAAGTTGTCTGCGAGTTTGGGCTCCATTATCCCTGAAATTATTTGAATACTTTCATTGATTACAGCCCAGATAATGCAGAACAGAATTTTCTAAATAATGGACTGGGCTATAAACTTCATTGGACGTCCAGGTTTTTACCTGTTTGTTAAAGAAGTTTATCAGAAAGTAGTCTTGAGAAAGGAGTAGAATGACAGCAACCTATAATTAAGCCTATGGGGAATATATGGGTATTTAGGATATGTTCAAAATGCGTAGGTCTGAAAAGTAAAAACTTTGCAAACTCTTAGATTGCCTATGTGATACGGATGGAGACCACAGCTAACTTAATTATTATTGTATCCACAGAACTTAGTATAGTAAACAGCACATAGTAGATGCTCAATAAATGTTAAATATATTATGAGCTAGAAAAATAGAGTGAGTACATAGCATTCTGTTCAGGGGAGTGACAAGTAAATATAATTTCAGTTGTACCCAGAAGGAACTTAAGTATACTTGCACCTATCAGGATAACACTAAGACATAACAAGTCGGGCTTGAGGAGAAATAATAACACCGGATAGAGTGCACTTCTAGAGGAGGAGGACCGTTGGAATGCCCTTCTGGTTCTTTGAAAGAGTGGTGGGTGGGAATGAAAAAATACAGAATCAGGAATGAGTAAGAAATATTAGAAGGACAGAACATCAGCCTGCAGAGATGTGGAAGGTTCATATGGGAGGGTAGTGGAAGCCCTACTTGGAAAAGAGGGCTGGGACTTGTATGTGTGTGCATGCGTGTGTGTGCGTGCATATGCACACTCTTGTATAAAAGACGGTAAGAAGGTAGAGCTTGACTGGCAGGCCAGAAAGTCAGGTTTTAGTCATTAGATGCGATTGTACTGGGGCGTTTTCCGTGAAGGGAAATGGCAGACGTAGACAAGGTTTCAACAAGATTAACCTGTTGAAATGAAAAATACATTGGAGAGAGGAGAAGCTGGAGAAACAGGAGTACAGGGCATGGAACATTAAAATAACCCCTTGGATATTTACTCAATTGATGCATGAGGGCAAGGAGTCTCCCCCTGAGCAACGTTAGTTAACCAGACTCATTAAATACCTACAGGTTCTTTGAATCTGCACTTTCACTTCTGAGAATGTGTCCTATGGAAAAATAAAGATGTGAGCAAGGAATTGCCTACCAGTCTGCAAATTGCAGTATTCTTTAGACAGTGGTTAATTAAATTATGAAAAATTATGCAGCCATTAAAAATGATGTAAATGTACCTATACAGAAGGAAAAATGCTCATGACATAGGAAGCGAAAAAGCAGATTTACAAAGAATACACAGAACATGATCCCAACATGTACATGTATAATGCCCACTCTGCACAACAAAACATTAACATGAGCTCTATCTAGCTAATGGGATTAAAAGTGAATATTACTTTTTTCTGATATTTACTTTCTGATATTTCTACATAAAAGTTGTAATTAAAGTTCATTTTATAAAATAATTGAGGCATAAAGTTTTAATGTTGGAGACTAAGATGGGTAGAAGTTAAAACAAAAGGCAGGTGCCATAATTTACCATAGACTCACTTGTTTTCCATGGAGATGGGCCGTAAGCAGCAAAAGAAAAATGGCGCTGGCCTTGGTAGCAAGATCAATTGCAAAATGATAGACATTTGCATAGATGTAAGAGACAGTACTATAAAAATTACTCTACTTTAAGGGAGAGATTTGTAAAGCAGAAAGAGAGAGAGAGAACCAAAGACTAAATATTTAGAGAAAAGAAGAGAAAGAAGCTGAATGCATGAGGAAAAGCATCTTTATCTTTGATCCTCAAAACCTGCCAAAATAGCCAGCAAATAGTCATAATCATTATCATAATCATAATCTTACAAATAGATAACTGGCCAAAAAGAAGAGATGAAGATGAGGATAGAATAATGGGGAAGCTGCTGAGAGATACAAGAATTTTAAGAAACAAGAGGTCGATAATAGAGCCAGTGTTCTAGAGAGCATATTTGAACTGAGGAAAAGTCACAAGGTTTGAAACGTCAGCAGTCTTTTATGAGGTTCAGAGGTCTTAAAGAATGTAATTTTTATGAAGCTGGAAGAAAAGGTCCACAATTTCAGGAATTTCAGCAAATGTCATTAGTATTTCAAAAAAAAAAAAAAAAAGAAGCAAAGTAGATATTTTACTCTAGAAACTCGCCACTTACACATCCATGTTTCTGATCAACAAACATAAATGAAAGAACTATTGGAAGCATTGAGAGGCTGGGGATAACTGAGGGAAGTGTCCAGTGATGGGGTCAGTTTTATAAGACGTGATTTTATAGAAGAGCAGTACCTCTCATCTGGCTAAGGAAAGAATGAAGAGAAGATAAAAAATAATCACAGCATAACATTGAAGTAAAGAAAGGAGTGGATAAAAATTTTCCTTTTAATAATCTTCAGCTTAAAAGTAAAGTAGGATAAGAAGTCATCTGTCAAGAGTCATAAGGGAAAGAGGATTATGGCTTAAGGAGTGTTAAAAACACTGGAAACAAGCATTATAAAAATAATGTCAGAAAGTTAAAAGGATTCTCAACCACAAACCAAAATGGATTCACTACCAGGAACCATAGGAGCCAAGCTACCATTGAGGAGCCTGAAATGATTTGAAAGTCACCACTTTTAACAGCCATTACTTTATTCTGCAGCTTGGAACAGTGAAGATAAAGGAGACCCTGAAGATGACTCAGGCTTAGACCAGCAAAAAATGACGACCAAGTATAGAAGATACTCCTCGGAGCAAAGAAACTTGGTTATTGAGGAGAGGACCTTTGATGGAGCCCACTTTGGTTTTCAGGAACAGCCAAGGGCTAAGTAGAGCCAGAAGAACGCTATGTGACTAGATGAATAGAAAGAAGTTGAGTCTGGCCAAGAATATTAGCAAAACTAATCCCTTTTTTCAGATGGCTACACCACTTGACTCCATTTTTCAACCTAACTTGCAGTTAGATGTAGTTACTGAGTTCTGGAAAATATAAGGAGAATGGGTTTGATATGCCATTTTTGAGCTGAAATGTTTAAGATATGAGTGAACCTTCCTCATAGTCTCTGCCCATTCAACATTTTGTAAGTCAGCACTCCAAAGACCTGGAGATGAGTGGAATCTCAAAATGGAAGGAACCTGAATCCCATGGATCACATGAAGTGCCCAACCATAAATATACATGGGGATAGACTATGATGTATGTGAAAAACTTGTATTAATGAATAAGCCACTAAGATTTGGGGTTTTATCTGTGAAGCAGCAGCATCTTGACCAATATATTGAGCAACTGGTGATCCATGACCTCTGACTGCAAGAAACAGCATATTTACAAATAGAAGTAAAAAGATAGAGAGCCAGGTTTGAGCGGCTGGAGATGGAAGGATGTCAGGAGGTAATGATGATTGGAAAAAATGTGTGGCATTGCTGGTGAGAGACACACGACAGTTGCCGGAAAGAACTGTTATGTCACCCAACTGGTCTTCAGCATCAAAAAAATGAGGGCAGGGTATTAAGTCAGAACAACTAAAGATTACCTGGTTGTTTACAAGTTAGGAAACTGAAATTCAGTTTTTAAAATCTTGCCCAAGGAGGGAACCTGGTTCATGTAGTCAAAACTTCTAGTTGTAAGAATTCAAAATTTTCTTTGTGACTTGTAAGCAGTCACAGAATATTTTATAACAGTGGTTCTCAACTTGGGGGGTGAGTTTTCCCCCATGGGATATTTGGCAATCTCTAGAAATATTTTTGGATATCATAGCTGGGAGCCAGGGTGCTACTGATATCTAGTAAGTAAAGATCATAAATGATGGTAAATACCCTATGATGCATAAACAGTTCCCACAGTTAAAAAAAAAATCAACCCCAAATGTCAATACTGATTTGTTCCTCGATTTACAATGGGGTTACATCCTGATAAACCCATCATAAATTTAAAATATTGTAAATTGAAAATGCATTTAATACATCTAACCTAGTGGACATTGTCGTTTATCCTAGCCTCTCATAAACATGCTCAAAACACTTACATTAGCCTACATTTGGGAAAAATCACAGAACACAAAGACAATTTTATAATAAAGTACTGAATAACTCATGTAATTTACTGACTATTGCACTGAAAGTGTAAAAAAGAATGGCTGTGTGGGTACTCAAAGTACAGTTTCTAGTGCTATTGTAAAGGCAAACATCATGGTAAGAGGTACCGTAATGTCCAGGTGTGCTGGCTCACACCTGTAATCTCAGCACTTTGGGAGGCAGAGATGGGCAGATCGCTTGAGGCCAGGAGTTTGAGACTAGCCTGGCCAACATGGTGAAACCCCGTCTCTACTAAAAATACAAAAAGTAGCCAGACTCAGTGGTGTGTGCCTGTAATCCCAACTTCTCGGGAGGCTGAGGCAAGAAAATCACTTAAACCCGGGAGGCAGAGGTTGCAGTGAGCCACGCCACTGCACTCCAGCCTGGGAAACAAAGTGGGACCCCTTCTCAAAAAAAAAATGCCATACCATCATAAGTTGGGGACCATCTGCAGTAACAAGATTGAGAAATCTTGCTTTAGGATATTATGTGACCATTCATAATAAAAATTTGGTTTCCAATTTTAATAAAAACTAATCTGTCAGGATATTATCCAGGAAAACTTCCCCAACTTAGCAAGGCAGGCCAATATTCAAGTCCAGGAAATACAGAGAACACCACAAAAATATTCCTCAAGAAGAGCAACCCCAAGGCACATAATCGTCAGATTCACCAGAGTTGAAATGAAGGAGAAAATGCTAAGGGCAGCCAAAGAGAAGGGTCACGTTACCCACAAAGGGAAGCCCATCAGACTCATAGCAGATCTCTCAGCAGAAACCCTACAAGCCAGAAGAGAGTGGGGGCCAACATTCAACATCCTTAAAGAAAAGAACTTTCAACCCAGAATTTCATATCCAGCCAAACTAAGCTT